>BGPR01034428.1:0-16486 GCA_013235015.1 Araneus ventricosus
CTTAAGTGATAGACCAGACAAATATGGCTTTCACTGAGCTCTAGACTTTTAGGACTCTACTGAGTTATGTGTGGCCTTCCAGAGGTTTCTGGGCTTCTGTAAGGTTAGTAAATTTGTATTCTCTTACTTATAACCTGTAATTAATACTAATAACAGCAGACATTTAATGATAACTTTGTTCATACTGATGAAAGCAGACATTTAATTGTAATTTTGTTAATACTGATAAAAACAGACATAAGAGTGTAATTTTTTAATGCTGATAAAACCAAACATTTAATTGCGATTTTGTAAATGGTGATAAAAAAAATTAAGATTTGCATTGAAAATAGTGTGTGTGAGAGAGAGTTTTTCCATGTTGAGAGTTGCTTTTTCCTGTTTAGTTCCCTCTAATCGTGCATTTTTCTTTTTCCGAAAGAATGCTTTTCCTACCATTCTACCCAAATGGTTCATGTTATAAAATCTTGATTACTACCTCCACTCTCGATGTAAAATTTACTAAATATCTGTTCCAGTAAATTTTATCTAGCTTTATTAAGTTATTGTATTTATTTCGTAAATACAGGGAGTAAAATTTATCCTTAATAATATAATAAATGCGAAAGTGTGTCTGTCTGTCTGTTTGTTAAGCTTTCACGACCAAACTACCAAACCAATTTGGATGAAAATTGGCAGAGTTGTAGCTGCAAACCCAAGAACGGACATAGGCTAGGTGAAATCACGTTAAGTTAATTATTTTTGACTACAGATTAAAATTAGTTAACAAAGAAAGCCCATTGACTCCGCGATTCGCGATGAAGTTTATTTTATTTTTCAATCAACTGTCACGTGATCCTTCAGGAATGCGAAAACATATGGAATAAATTATTTTTTTAAATCAACTATCACGTAATCATTTTTTTCCGCTGTAACTTCGGAAAACATTATCCGATACAAATTATTGTTATACCATCTTAAAGATAAAAAGTTTACCTTTTAAATGATACCAATTTTATTTCTGTGACATTTTTCATTCAATTTTTATTAATTTTTTAAATTTTACGTGCAGATGGTTTTGAAATAACGCAAATTTATAGCTACTCAGTTGCTAGGAAATGGTTAGGCTTTGACCTAATTTACCTTTATTTCTAAAAATGTTCTGATATTTATAAGTATCCATAAAATAAGGCAGAATTTAAATGTATCTGTCTGTCTGTCGGTCACAAGAACTCCTCCTAAACGGTGAACGGTAGCGACGTGAAATTTACACACGGCATTCTATTTTTAGGTCAAAGGTGTTATTTTCAACTTTCAGAGTTAATTAGTTATTAAGATATTTAATTAAATAACGAACATTAGCCGCTTTTAAGCCTAATGCTTAGACGTTTTTTGCCAATAACTTCTGAAATCTTTATTAGACAACAATTATTTTTATGCCATTTTAAAGACCAGAAAATGATCTTCTTAATGCTATTAATTCCATTGCGATGAAAAGTTTTCTCCGATTGCTATAAAGGTTTAAAAAATTTTTGAACGTAATTTCTAACAATTCTTTTTATTCTTATAGAAATAAATTCAAGCCAAATTAATGTTTCGCGCGCGGGCTTTTGCCAGTGTTAAAATTAATATAAGAAAATATTGCTTTCTTTGACCATAAACAACAAAGGAGACTTTACACTTCCGGTTTCCTGTTGTGGTAGCATTTACAGCTTTTAATACGATTACACAGTGATCCAATGACGTTAGTGTATTATTCTCTCGATGTTTTGTTTAATTTTCACAGTTAGATATTACAGAATATCCTTCTGTAGATACGGTAATGGGCATTAACAAGGAACATCATATTCTGTAGATCTCTTCAAGATCTTAGAATTGTCAGGGGTACCTTGCGACAAGCTTAGAATGATAGTCGATGTGCCAGTACTACTAATACGTAACCTCGATATACCGAGACTGCGCAATGGCACACGGTTAAAAATTACACACCTAGGTACAAACGTCGTGAAAGCTACTGTTATGACTGATATAGGGAGAAGAGAGTGTTTTAATGCCACGCCTTCTGAAAGCACCGAAGGATTTATCATCTCAGTTCGAAAGTTAACAAATCCCTGTAAAAATATCATTTGCGAGGCTCAGGGTCAGACACTGAAAGTGGCAGGCGTACATTTGGAAAAACCATATTTCTCCCATGGGCAACTATATGTGTCCTGTTCACGTGTGTACAGTCCACACAACCTCTACATCCGTGCAAATAACGTGGTACACAAAAGTATATCATCATAGATAAACAATTTACATAACTATATCAGCATACATGTACAGTACACTCCTGACAGCCGTCGAATTAAGTATTATCAACCGTCAGAACTTTTCCTTTCCCCATTCAAAATGCAACAAAACATTTACATTCGTGAATTAAAAAAAAGAATAATTCAAATTCTTCGCGAAAGAAGTCGCGGGTAAAGGCTAGTTTATAATATAGATGCTCAATATTGTACATTGTTTGGTTTAAGACCGTAAACAAAAAGTAGCAAGTTATATATTATATAGTGAATTCACGGGGATAAAGAAAATTCTTCCTTGAGAGACAAATTATGATATCTGCTGTTCCTGAAAAAATGTTGTCCCCAAAATGAATGTCAACGTTGCATAAACCTTGAAAGAAGATATCACAGATTTTTTGGGGGAGAGGGAGCAAGGTCTACTTTTCACAGAACTACAAGTTATTATTTACGAAAACAACATCTGTGGTGTGAGTACCATACCATTTCATGACATCCAAATGGACAGTCCGGATAATCTCGCGGCAGGTTCCCCTTGTGAGTAGTAGGAGGTGACAAAAGTGGTCACTGATGCACCAAACAAAAAAAAAATTGAAGGTGGCATTTTCTATTCTCCAGCTTACGATTTCAAAAAAGAACACTTTTCAATCTTATTTTTACGGATAAAAGAATTATAACATAGAAATTATTACTGAGCAATAAAGCTATGAAATAAAAGACCACAGAAAGATTTTAGGAATAGTTTAAACTGTGTCAGCAGTATTATTCAATATGATGAGCAATTTAAAAAGTTATGGAGTAGTAAGAAAGAAGAGGTTGACGGAAGTTCAATATTTAATTTACAAGAACGAAAATAAATTTTAAAAATATTAAAATTTTCTCAGTTTCATTACCAATTAAAGAAGACGATTATCAATTTAATTCACCTTGAATAAACATTCGGAAAATCTACAACCAAATAGTCACTCCTCCTTAATCCGCCATAATTACTAATTTTTCTCCAGAACACACCCTCCAATTAATCGTTCACCTTTCACTGGTTTTCATATCTTATTCTCACCAGTATCTGCTACTCAGAGAATACGACGGCTCTCTCAGACATACTTCAAACGGCTAATTTAGCTTTAAATATTCTTGTTTTTCCATCAAACTATTCAAAAGCACTCAGTCTGAGTAGAAGCGCTTGTTTCGGCTGATACTAATGAAAAGATGTACTATAAGACATTCGGAAACATTTATTAAACCTACATGATTTGGTACATCTAATAACATGTCTCTTTACCTCCGTTTTTATCCTTCTGGCTGCCGAGTTTGGCGCTTTTTTCCAAATCTAGTAGCCATCCAAGATGGTGGACTTTTGGTGACTGTTTCAGAGTTGGCGTGATTTTTGCCAACTTGGCGGTAAACCGCACATGATTCTTAAGTCTTAGGGCGCTAGTAGCCGAGAGCAACTTGCGGCGCAGCTGACTGTAAAATTGGCTGCGCCGCCAGTTGCCGAAGTATTTTAAAACCCGGCAACTGAAGGCACAGCTTTGAAATAATTGCGAGAAATTGTCATTTGAGAGAATGGCGTCCAAGGAAGAATTTCCTCTCCTTGCTCTTCTATTAAAAAAGAAAAAGGCGAAAGTTTACGAAAACATCACATGTTTGTTTCTCGACTACTACATGATATTATACATTGTTCGACGATCTATGACAGTAAATTTTTCAGTTATCTTCGCATACTAATACATTCTATGACAAATTAGTATGTTAGTTAATCCTTGTTTATGTAACAGTTTGATAATTGTTTATTCGCTGACAAAATATATAGCTCAGATGCATTAAAAATAAATTCAATCTGCAAAATATTAAGATTAGTTTTTAAAAATAACGGCTAAGTCTCGAAACGGCTTTTAAACTCGTGGGCCTCAGGTTCGGGATTCATTTCATTATGCTGATGAAGCTCTCTTAGTGGATGTTCAAAAGTTAAATTCATTTTTTTAATTACTAAAAACTTTGAATATTGCTGTCTCTTGACGGTAGTGTTTTATGTTTTTCCTATAAGTATTTGGAAAACAGAAAAATATAAAAAAAATTATCAAATTAAAACTGTGAAAATTGATAGTTCAATTGTGAAGTCGTCGGTGACACAATTATATTTTCTTTGGCTGCTTTAATTTCCTATTGTCATAATGTTAAAATATTGTCTGTAATTCTAATTTATTTTAGTTAATTCGAAGTCCAAAATAAAATGTTAAAATGTTTTTTTTTTCTAATTAGCTCTTGCGAATGAAATTCTTCATGTCTTTTCAAAAACGCTTGTAGCAAAAAAGCACGTTTGTTATGAATTGTATCATTCATTCTCAAGTTTTAGTGTACAATTGTTTTATTCTGTCAAAGTGGTCTATACTATTTATTAGTTAAGGCTAATTACTTCTTTATAAATATTGTGACATCTGAACTTACTTTTCTTTCTTTATAATTATTATTACTTTGTTTACTCGTAGTTCTGTGAACGGTGAACTATTTTTTTTAAAATAATAGTTTTTTGCAACTGGTAGTAAATAAAGTATGTATAAAAACAAACAACTAAATAAGTATATGAATATTGATTAAACATGAAACGGTATATTATTATTATCTTAATATAAATAAAATTTATTTAAAGTTAAAAAATTAGCTTTTCAGTGACACAAATTTCATTTGTGTACAATTTATTTCTTACATTCTAATAATTTTGTCAAAATTAACAATCACACACAATTATATATCAAGAATCCACCACAAGAATGAAGTCTTCAGTATTAATCTTGTTTCCAAACAATTTCATTAAGTCTTTCATCTGTTGCTTTCCTGATTCCTTGGCCTATTAAAAAAAATATTACAAAAAAGGCAAATGCAATAGGCAGCTAAATGAAGTACTATAGAGCTGAGTTCCAAATGACGATTCGTATGCGCGCGCAGCTACATTGGATGATCAGTAGCGCCACCGGTTGTCCTCGGCTAATAGGCTCCATTTACTACAGTGCCCCGTCAAACGTCTGGGCCACCAAATGTTGCCGACTGGGGCAACAGGTTGTTCTGCTGCGCCACCGATCGCCGTCGGCTAATAGGATTCATTGGATATAATGGCAGGCGACTCGCGTAAGCAACCAGTGGCTGCTCTCGGCTAATAGCGATCTTACCTCCATCGATAAAAATTTATTTTCTTCAAAACCAAGGCGTCGGAGCAACAATAGCGCGCCGACCTTGAATTCAAGTTCGACGAAAAAGCAGAATTGAAATACTTGCTTTAACCAGGGAAAATGAGGGCGCTGCGTCCGCTTAAGAAACTCAAGTCTAAGACAGAACTAAACCTCCCCATATTTCATCTCGGGATTGACAACCTAATTTTACTAGCCAGCCAAAAAGACCGACTGTTCATGATACAATTAAGCTATTGTAGCAAAATGTATAAGTAACTTAGAATTTTATATTTTTTAAAAAAATTATTTTTTTAAAAAAGGTGGTAAATTAAAATCAATAGTTTTTGCAAAATGTGAATAAATCTCATGAAATCATTGTGCTCTTCTGTTCTGCGCTTTCTTTAGAAAGTTTATTTTAAAAGGAATGCAACTTAAAAACATAGTTGCACCAAAGAATGTACAGCGTGAAGAAGGGACACTTCCATAGACGTAATGTTAACCAACGACCGCAGCGCTACCTGGTGCCTGGCGAGGAATATATTCGGCAGGAAAAGCAACTTCCAGATGTCTCGCTCATGGCCATTCAGGCTTTTAGATCGTTTTCCTAGCGCTTTTTACGTTCATAGAACAGATTTAGTAGACTTTTTAAGAGCTTCACGATTGATAAAAATATAGAAAGAAATAGAAACAAAAATTTAAAAAGTTTTTTTATAAAAATAAATGCAGAAAATCATATATTAATATTTTCCTAATAAGACTTCATTGTTTAGAAGAAATATATATTTGTAGGTCTAAATCGGTAAAATCAGTCAAATAAAGTTTTTTTTAATATTTAATTAAGGGTCTAAATTTTTGCATAGCAAATAGAGTAAAAGGAAATCAAAGTTTGTTAAAATAACTTTAAAAATAAACATTTATAATTACTACAAATACAAAATAATTTTCAAACAATTTGATGAAGTTTTGACTGAGACTTTATTCAGAATAAGCAACAAACAGAAATCAGAAGAAAACAGAATATTTACATAAGTAAATGAAAATCATGGCAAAACACATTTAAAAAAAGAAATATGTAATTCACACTAAAAAGGATAACTGAAAAATAGCAATTGCATTACAACTAATTTGGTAATAAGTGCATAACTGAATTGTAGAATGAGTTTTGTGCATCGAAATTGGTGCAAGTCAAGCAAGGAATATTTATATAGCTGCAGAATATGCAACTTTTCTATACAATATACAAAAATTAAATGATAAGCATAAAAAACATTCATTTTGAAAAAAAATTACAATACAAGATGAAGAAATCTGTTATTGAACTTTTAATAATTTTACTACGTATAAACAACTTTTTACAGGATTTCTGGTACTTATAAAAAGATGTCTTGCAAAGAGCCACTTTAACAAACATCCATAACATAAACATATTCATATCATTATCCTTCTGTGTTCTGTAATCTGTCAATATTGTTCGTTTTGCTCAGAAGTTGACAACTTAACTACAGAGGGTGTTTGCAAATTTTTTATACTATTTCATTTTGATACAGGAAAAAATGGTCACATCAATTACATTTTTGGAAGTATACATTATTATGTGCTACCCAAAAAAATTTTTACATGCAAAAATGGCACTTATGAAGAAGTGATGAATGGAAGGCTATGTTTTCAATCTTTCTGAAGAGAATTTTTCTTGCTCAGTTATTCAAAGACGTTGTATGGTTGTTTTATATCTAATGACACAACAGGTATTATTCTTAATACGAAAGGAAAAAATTGTCTAAGTCTGGCTTCAGGTGGAAATATTGTTCCAAATATGTATCAAAGCAAAAAATGCAGGTCATCAAATATTGCTAGGGGGAGATATATAATGTTAAAACAAAATTCTCCAAATCAAAGGTATATTGAAAAATCATTACAATGCTCAGTGTCAACTGTAAACAAAATTATTAACACTAATTTAAATTATAAAAATAAAATGCTCATCTTCTTTCTCCATGTTGTATTGCTGAACCCAGAATAGGCTGTAGAATTCTTTTTGAAAAGAAATTATCAGGAGAAAAATGAGAGGAAAAAAACCATTTTAGCAGTAGATGAAATACAGGTCTACTTAAACGAATGCAAGAAAAAAAGATCAATATGTTATCATCAAGAGGAGAAAAAATACATTAATACATTATTCAAAGAATCTAAAGAAGTTTTTCTAAGTGATTTTTGATTGTGGTAGGTTTTTCATATAATGGAAAATTAAAAGCAAAGAGAGTGCTACAATGCCATCAATCAGTAGAACTGCATCAAGTCAAAGCAAGCAGCCCTTTGTAGACATTGGAAAGCTGTCGAAGAGGAGATAAAATACCTCTTTCGATACTACAAAAAGCATTATTGTCATGACAATTATGACGTAGAAAGATTGTCAAGTATAAGGATTATCCAACTGAATATTTAAAACAAAAAGTTGTGAAAAAAAGGCCATCAAAAATGTGCGAAAAACCTGAAGAATCAGCACTCAGTGAGCTCTCAGTTCTCTGCTGCATTCTTACTTAATGTCTAGCCTCACACTCAGCTACAGTTTCATTAAGTCATAGCAGAAAAAAAGCAACTGTGATGTGTGTGCCAAATTTACGACTAAAATAAACCAATGACTACTTCTATAGAACCATTATGACATACTTATAGAATAATTTTACAAACTACAAGTAAAATGTTACCATATAACAATTTATAATCAATACATTGAACAATAATGTATACGCTGCAAAATGTTTAATACAGTTCAAATTCTTTAAGAGGGTAAGTCTTTCATAACAAGTTTGATTCAATTATGGAAACACAATCAAAATTAAAAAGGATGTATAGAACCATCACAACATACTTATAGAAAAATGCAGTTTTAATATTCTTTCATACAGTTCAAATTCTTTAAGAGGGCAATTCCTTCATAACAAGTTTGATAAAGATCAATTATGGGAGCACAATCAAAATTAAATAGGATGTATAGAACCATCATAACATACTTATATCTCAAACTGCTTCATCATAACATACTCATAGAAAAATAGTTTTAATATTCTTACATACAGTTCAAATTCTTTAAGAGGGTAATTCCTTCATAACAAGTTTGATAAAGATCAATTATGGAAGCACAATCAAAATTAAAAATAGGATGTATAGAACCATCATAACATACTTATAGAAAAATACAGTTTTAATATTCTTTCATACAGTTCAAATTCTTTAAGAGGGTAATTCCTTCATAACAAGTTTGATAAAGGTCAATTATGGAAGCACAATCAAAATGAAATAGGATGTAGCAAAATTTAAAGCATTTTACTAATACATTGAAAATCAATTCATCAGTAATTGTGTATCTTAATAATGAAATGAAACTGCCATTTATCATTTATATTTGACTACAATTAAAATATATATAAAATACATTGAACTAAAGAAAATATAAAATAAAATAGACATAAATGATGGCTATATATATTTATAGATTTTATTGCAATTTTTTTTAAAAAATTACTTTGTTTTTTGGAAATAATTTTTAATTTGTTGTACAGCATTGTTCTGGTATATGAATTTATTATCAATTCCCAAAGTTCAGTTGAATGTTCACTGCAAGTCAAAATAGAATTTTCAATTTCCCTCAAATTTGCTATTAATCTTTTCAAAATTCCCCTTTGATGATTTGTGTTTGAAAAAATAGTTGAAAATTTCACCGGGTTTACAAATACAATTTACAAAGAGTTGCGAAGGATATTGTAATCTGGTTTTTGAGTTAGCAAACTCTTTAAATGACAAAAAAATAATAGTGGCAGTTGCTGCGTTGCTGGCATATATTTGATTTGCAGAATTCACAGTAGATTTTCTGAAGAGTTTTTTTGAAATGTAGCCTGCCACATAAGTGGCACTGTTGTGCTCCAAATCATCCCAATTTTCCTGTGCTTCTGGGCAATCCATGATGGTTCATCAATAACAAGATCTAGGCAATCTTCATCTGTTTGCGGGATGATTTGGGTGAATTCAAGAATGATGTTATCATCTGGCTCATAGTTGGCATCCGTGTCCTGGTGCAGGAAGTCCACTGGAGTAGGATTGTCATTCGCCTCACCTAAAGAGAAAATATCAATTAAACACATGGAATTAGTAAACATTTTTAAGTTTCTATGTATTTTTTATAGTAATCAGCAAATTATTTTACACAATTTACTTATTTTTCATTTAAGACAGCCTTAAAATATTTCTTAAATGTTAAAAATATTGTTAATTTTAGAATAAATTGAACTCTCCAAATTTGTGTTTATAATCAAATAATTTGAAATTTGACGTTGAATTTTTTAAAGACTACCTAAAGAAATGATGAAAAAGTTGTGTTAAATAAGTTCAATAAAATAAAAGCAATTTATTAATTTACTCAGCTTTCCTTTACCAAACTCAAATTTTATAATTAAATAAATGAATTTCAAGCAATGAACAACATACCTGAGAAAAATAGTTTTCTAAAGCACATTGGTTGAAGCGGCTGAAGAGGACAAATTTCTTTTTTTCAAACAATTCAGGTACCAGAAGAAGGAACGCAGACAGTGTGACTTGCCATCCTTATGCTGGGTTTATGCGGATCTATAAAACATAATGCGAGCATTAAAGAGATTTACTGACAAGAGAACGAACTATGTATACATTAAGCCGAAGGTTGAAAAATGAGTAAAATTCGTTCATACCTTTCTTCGTCTTTTGGGAAACTAAAATATTTCAACTCCTGTGATTTTGCACGAGTGGCGTTGCAAGAAATGCATCTGTCATAATTCATGCTGGATTTTGTTTTCTCAGACCTAGAAGCAAGCTAGAAGAATCAAAGACGACAAAAAAAAATTCCGTTGCAAGTTAACCAAAGTAAGAACCACGCCACGATCAAAACAAATGAAATCCCCTGCGCATTCTTCTGCGCAACAGGACCTGGCGAGACTTCCTAAATATTTGCTTCCTTACAAAATCTCGCCAGAATTGGTTTTTGGCAAACTGCCAAAGTTTTCGGAGTGTCCCTTCTTCTCTTATAAGTTCTTTGGTTGCACACATCTTGCCTTGAAAATATATATATAATATGGGATATTAAAAAATTACTTTTCTTCTATGATATATTATGAGTAAACAAATAGTCCCTAGTTTTATTTAATTTCTCCTTCGCAACGTTTAAGATTGAATTTAGAACATGTCTTTCTCTAATTCTTTTCCTCCTTTTCTTTGATTAGCGCTTTACAATCCATCTCCCGCAGAATACATAACTGTTCCTATTAGAAACACACTTTTCTACTAACAGGTATACGAAAAATGTGTGAAAATATATTGTAGTGTTAAAAAAAAACTGGTTTATGAAAAATGTAGAAAATGCTAGCCGCTATAGTTTTCATTTGATTGTTGAAGCAACCATACTTTGACTTCTTCTACACATGAAAAATCGCTCACAAAATTGACTTACATGTTATCTAAAATGTTATAAAATGTTTTGTTCAGTGTCTTGCTGAATAATTAATGTACTGGTAATTTATTGCTCAACAATAAATGTAATAGTAATTTATTACTGAACAATAAATGAAATGGTAATTTATTACTGAACAATAAATGCAATGCTAATTTATTTCTAAAAAGTAAATGTAACGGTAATAATATTTCTTTTTTTAATAGTGAAAGGATGCAGGATTGGGAGCTTCAGCCGTCGTGTGCGGCAATGTGTTAGACATCCTTGATTCATAAAATACATTCTTAGAATTATGTCTTGTGTGTATTACTCCTTGTGCAGAGACCACAATAACTCAGAAATTGAACAACCTTATAAGTAAAACTAAATAACTGGTTTTGATACCAAAATTATAGGTTCGTCTATAATTTTGGATTTAGTCGATCAAAAGGAAGGGGCCAAAATATGTACTCGATTCTCTTCGCTATAACTACGGAAAGAAATATAGAATGCACCACGTTATATAATCGTACAAGAAAGTCCAGGGGAACACACTCCCGTTGGTTCTCAAATGTTTTATCTAAAAAGAGTAAGAGAGGAATGCCCAACAAAATGTTTAATATACAAAATAATTATCAAAAACTAAAATATATCAAAGAAAATTTATTTGCACTATTTAGAGATGAGTAATCTGTACTTATATCAAACATACACCTTAGACACTAGTACCTCAGAACAAGTCCTTCAATAACTGAATAATGTGAGTTTTATCATTTTTTCTTAATTTATGTTTCTCTTCCGTTTTAAATCAAATGTTCCTCTGAGGTACATTTTAACAAATAATTGTTAAAATGTACCTCATTAAATTAAATTTTTTGATCGTGGGTCTAAAATTATCATGACTTTACGCTCTACTTTTTTGTTCTTAATATTTCATTAATGTTAAAACTACTTACTGTTATCTTATCTGTTTAATCGTATTACTGGATTCATTATTATCAAGAAGAGGGCACATAAATTTCGAATATCAATTTCAGCAAATAGAACACTTGATGCTTGATTAGTAATTGCTTTGCATGTGGCTTTCAACCATACATAAGTCGTTCCATCAATAATGCATAGAAATTTTCATTTATATATTAATACTTAAATACTAAAATGTCATCATTGATTTTATAAGAGCAATTCGTATGTGAAAACATGTTAATTTCTTGTTACCTTTGTAACAATTTTTTAATGACCTAAAGAGATTTTCTTCTCTTTTTACTACGAATAATGGAAACACACGCAAATGCAGCTGCGAATGGAAGTGTGGCTTGACTTCTTCCAGCAAAGATGTGCGGGTTAAACCCCTCCTCTCGGTTTACACAGGCTATTAGTCATAAATATTCCTACTCTCGCGGCAGGCATGGATTTTCTGGATCGAAAGAGGTCTTGGATTTGCGAATAGGAGGATGTATCAACTCATCAAAATTCCGAGGTCGAATTTTTTGAAGGTTACCCTTCAAATACATTGCATTGAATACAGCATTTTTTTCAATCACCTTTTCTTTTCGAAACGACTATGTCTTCTAAACAGCATAACGGATTTGAAATTTATTGCTACCATCTAAAGGCCCTCGATAAATTTATTCTCATTCATGAGATATAAAATAAAAACCAATGATAATAAAATTGCTCAAACGGAATCTTTTATGTCCTAAATCTTGAGAAGTTCTGTGTTCGATTACAAATTTGTGATTTTTGAATGATGCGAAAATGTGACTTTCGCAAAAATATTTAAGCATGTGACCACTTAAAGTTTTTTTGTAATTCTTAACTGTTTTTTTTTATTCTTGACTTTTTTAACTCTTACTATATTAACTTCTATTTACTGTTCAAGCAATATCGATAGAATCATTGATCAAACAAAGTATTCTACTGATTCCTTTGTAAGCAACCTCATAAATCGATCTGTATGCACAGCGTAATCGATTGCTGTCATTCCAATCAACCGAATCTTAGCATCCTCTTCTGCTCCTCGCGAAGATACTTATCTGCAACAAAACGTGGCCGATCTTATAGACAAGACGCCGTCCTTCCCTGCAAGAGCAACCTTCTATCCCTATCTCCTCCTCCCTCCCACCAAAAGCACCTGTCGTTCACTCTGGAACGAGGTGTCGGATCCGTACAGGGAGTCCGAATCCGTCCGGGGAGTCCGAATCCATACGGGGAAACCAAATCAGTAAGGGGAGTCCGAGTTCTACTACTAGCACTAATCCGAGGCCGAGCGGGGAGTCCGAGTACGGAAAGAAGAACGGATGCGTTCCTTTCAGTCGGACTCGAGTATTGTTGTTCATTTTGAGGATACGGATCCCGAATTTTCGTTCCGGAGTGATCGACACATCTCTATTGAACAGTGAAAGATATTCATGAAGACAACATAATGTTATAAATTCGCCATTTTCCAGAAAACAGTTGGTGAATGCATTTTTGTAACGATGTGAATGATAATTGCGCAAGGAAGTAATAATAGATTTACATTCCCTTTACCAGAGGAGCCATCTTGTTTTTCTCCTGGAAATATGTCCCGCTTTTGTACTGACCACTATGTAGACAATAAGTTTTTAAATTTATATTTAACTCGTTATTTCATGATTATTAAATTTAAAAATAGATAATTTGCTCTCATTGTTTGTTAATTTTACAGCTGAAACTACGCAATTCTAAAATATTTTTCTCACTATGTTGATTTTTTTTCTTTAAAACATAAATTAAAAAGAAATTTGGGACATACCTTTAGGAGTTGATTCTCATGTTTGTAGAGTGTCAATAATTTAAAACAATTGGATAGTAATACATAATTTAAATAATATTTAAAAATTTTAATAGTAATGTATAATAAATACTTTATATGAATTATAAAGTATTTTTCATTGCATTTACTCTTTTACAAGTAAGGTTATTTCCAATAATATAATTTTTTAATTCCACAGGAAATTGATATCTGATTAAATTTGATGTTATATTGTCTCTTTCAGAATTTCTTAAAACTTCAACAATAAATCCATTCAATTTAATTTACACTTACTCTGATTGAAGATAAAAAAAATTGTAATTAATTGTTGAAAACGAAGTTCTGTCGAGTTATGTTTGTGTAAATTATTTCAATCTTGATAACAAACAACTTTCTTTCGTCTTGCAGTAAATTTTACAATAAATGCCAAATACTCAAAATAATATCAAATGATTTTCATAAACAATCCTTTGCATTACATTAGAAAATGTCCAACACATTAGAAACCCACACATTTTTACATCTTAAAAAGTTTTCGTATGACAAATGAAACTACATTATATATCATGGAAATTTTTTTACATTTACATGCCTAACATTAAACTCTTTGTAAAAGACAAAATAGGAATAAATGGAAGACAAAGTCAGTATATTTTTGATCATTACATAATGATGGTCTTCTGTACTGAAATTACGAAAAAGGGAGCATTTGTTACTCACAATAAGAGAACTTTCGATGTTAAAAGATGTAATGAAAACTTGGGAAATGAATAATTATGAGAATAAGCAAAAAAATTTTAATTAATTTAGCTAAAGGATAAATTCAGTTTAAAACTTCATCGTTAAAGAATCTCCTGAGACTATCATTAACACGTTAGTTAGATACCTCAACTCACGTCTGAGATTCGAATAATCTTTCATATGGCGAACAACATGTTCAAAGCATCTAACGAGGTAAGTATAAATGAGGATATAAGATAAATGAAGTGAGGTCAATATAAATAGTTTTCCGAATTTCTATTGTGTTGCACTGTTAAGACAAATTTTTAATGAAATTATTCTAATGAGATAGTAGCACATTTTCCATTTTCAAAAGTTAATTCTTTATATATGCAATTTAATATTTGATTAAATTAGCAGGCATAGACTAATGTAGACTGACATTTTTTTTTATAAATTAGGCAAGCCTGAATATAAGGAGCTTGCCAATAAAAATTAAAAACATATTTATAGATTGATTTCAGAAATCATGCTGCTTGTCATATCAATATTTGAACACAGAAAAAAATCTCTGAGATGTTCTAGTTGATTAAATTACACTTCAGATTTCATTCGACAACATTACAGCAAATAAAGGGCCTTTTCAGGGAGCTTCCTCAATTTATCCTTGGCAAAATCAAAATAAAAAATAGACTTCGTAAGCTTTATCAACAAACCTTCTAAGCTCCTTTCAAAAGAGAGACTTACAAACTTCAGAAGCAAATTCACAAAGACATTGAAGATTTCGACAATAATAGGTGGAGAGAGACCGTTCAAGGAATAAACCCCGAAGATAAAACTCTCTACGACGTGAATAGCAAATTTTCAAAAAGTTCATCCCCACGCCTCCGATTTTTGACACTGATGGAATGAAATACACGGCTCCTGGGAAAGCAAATGTCTTCCGCTATGTCCTGGAGAACTCTTTCCAAGTCATCCTTTCTTCTTTTTAAATAAGTTCTGAGGCCTATTCTGTCCTATTCTGCCCAGATTAGGGGTTTGACGGCTAAAACTAATCGCAAGAAAATCGAAACCCTGCAAAATAAAATACTCAGAATTATGACCAATGCTCCCTGGTTCGTGAGGAACGAAATCATCCATAACGATCATACATATTGAAAGTATAGAAGACAACATCTAGAAGCTATCAAGAGAATTCTTTCTTCAAATTGCAGAACTCAAAAATCCACTTATCAATAGTCAAATCGAATACGCTCACAATAATGGCAAATATCGATAGAGATATTGAACTACGCAATGGTCTCTCCCAGAGAAGCCTCCATAATTTCTAGTCTCTAAAACTTTTGGTGACTCTTCAAACTTTGAAACTGAATTCTTTCAAACTCATAAATTCTCTTTCCCCTGGGTTGCGTAAACAAATCTCATTCGCTTTGTAGCATTGTCCAAGGTTTGTTCCCTTTTATAACTTATAAGAACTCAAACTGAGTAGAAGCGCATGCTGTGCTGGCGCTCAAGGAAAGATGTAATATTAGTTTAATGACTGATATCTTTCAAGTATAGGAATAGAAGATGCACATAACAGTAACAGTAATTGCACCTGGATGCAAATTTGGTCTGTAATGGGTTAATTGGATTTTCAAAAATTTTAAACTAAAAATGTGCAAAAATATAGTTTAAACTTGGTATGTTATTAATAACAGTAAGCAGGGGCGGCAATACTGGGAGAGAAGAAGGGCTTAAAAATAAGTTCACTTAATTTGAAATTAGACAGGTGATTGGAAATTAAAGAACTGATTTCTTGCTTTTCAATAAAATTTATTCATTTTTTATCCAGATATACTTATACAAAAAAAGTATATGGGAAATCTAATTTTTAAATAGTTCATTGTTCACATATGCATTTTTTATATTGTTCTTTATTTTAGTATCTTAAGCGACTCAATTTCAAGTCGATTAGCACCACTGTAACCAAATCTCGTTGGACAATGATAGTTAAAGCCTATATTCTTTAGATGGTCCAAATTAAGAAATTTACCCGGCATTTTGAGAGATTCTAAAAGAAAGTGTGCAAATCCAAGTGTTTACATTATTTTGTCATCCACCAATG
>BGPR01034430.1:0-16485 GCA_013235015.1 Araneus ventricosus
TCTAATAATTTTAATTCAACCACTGAATTTTTGCCTGTGTTTGTCATTGTCATGTTCTGCAATGATGACTCTTGTTTTTCTGAAGCAATCCAAAAAGGAAGAGGATTTCTCATTTCTTATTATTGGAATTAAGGTATTTAAAATATCAGCCAGAAATTTGACCAGATATATGGACAAATCACTATTTGTTACATCACTAATTTCTGTGCAGTAACCTCATGTCCAACTCTGCACTAGCCATTTTAATAGAAACAGGATACCACCACAAAAAAATTAATTTTTTTTATTATTAAAAACTATGCTTGCATTGTACATGCTCAGTACAAGCTGCTATTCTGACATACACCCAGTCTCTAACACTTTTAATGTGAAACAAAATTTATATAAAAAAAAAAGTGAAATTCATAAATAGTTTGTAAACTATAGAAATCCAAAATACCGAGCAGAATCTCTTTAAATTTTGCTATAAACAAATACTACAAAGCATGAGGAAGGTTTCATGAGCAATTAATTAAACAGTTAATGTCTTATTAATTAAATTTAACAATTTAAAACTTTGTTTTCACTGCATATGCTCAATACAAGCTGTTATACAGGGTTCCACTATCAGTGCCTACTTCTTTCAGTGCAAGACAAATCTTAAAATGATAACCAATGACAGCTCCTAATGGCTCAGTCAGCAAAGCACTTAATAGCAAGTCACTAGGTCCCAGGTTCAATCTTACGATGGACATTTTTCTTTATTTAGAAAAAGAAAAGCTTCAGCATTCTGTGTAGCAGATGCATTTGCAGACAAAAAGATAATTTTGTACTTTATGTTTTATATAAATGTATTTTCTTACATTAAAATTATTAAATATATATATAAATATATTTTTAAATAGGGTTTAGCATTTTGTTGATTGCTCATACTAACTATATTTTGACTTTCTAGCTTCTGATATTCTCACCATATAACTGAAAATAGCTATTTGATGTCATAACTGTAGCAGTGTTATGTTATATTACAATAAGTATTTTTAAGTCACGAGTATTTCAAATTTGGCACACAAATTTTTAAGCATAAGGAGAATTTTAGTGTTTTGTCATAATTACAGGGATGAGATTGGCAAAAAAGCAAAAAGACTGAAATCATACGCAAGCAAAAAATTTGTACAATAATTTTTACGTGAAAGATGTTTTAAGAAATAAAACATCAGAACATGCAACATGATGAAAATATTACACTATAATAATTAATAACTTAATTATTTATAATTCAGTACGTATAAATAAGAAAAAGAATATTAAATTATTATTAAATCATTTACATTAAAAGTTAACAAACAAGTTTAACACATCATCAGGGGCATCAGAAAATACAAAATTAGTCATTAAAACATATTTACCACCTGAACATCACTGAGATGCAACATTCACCCTACAGAAGTCTGAGAAGAATTATATTTAATAGCCTTTTGATCAAAGTTAGCTCAAAAAATAAACAAAAATAAGGACAAATAATTTCTTTTGCTTCGTGTAATTGTGTAAAGTGCTCTTTACACACTTAGTGTTTTTGTGTAAAGTAAGCTCTTTATAAATTATAATAATGTATCATATACTGAATTCAGTTTGATTTCTTTTGTTTTTATACCTTTTTGCAAAAGTAACAGTACAATGATTTTGCACCTTATAAAGTGAGAGGGGTTGAGAAATTGTACAGTTACAATGACAGATTCATTTAGCATTACTGTTATTTGAAACATTTCCTTAATTGTTAAAGAAGTGGTTTTATTTCGTTTTGTTATTTGTGTGGCTTTTGTTGGTAACAGGTCTCCATTAACACACTTCACCCCTTGCTTTGGAGGGCTCCTATCTTTGACAGATTATTCTTCAATATAGGATGTGTTTGTATCCTCTGCAAGTTTATTTTCAGTAGAGGCTAAAGTTCTTGCACAGTCTTCATTAGTATCTCTTTGTTTAATTACTGGCATAGTTGTCGGGACTACATTATCTCTAAAAGGCCTAGGTAAATCATCGGGTTTTTTATTTTGAGAAGATTTTTATGTCTTATTCTCTGCTTTTTTGCTGCATTTGCACACAGCTTTTTAGCTACCTCTTTTGACAGGAATTTCTTTTTTTAATGTAGTTTATTTGTTTTTGTTCCTTTTTTTTTTTTCTTCATCTTGGTATGCCCTACAAGATGACCGTAAATTTTTAACTAATTTTTTTCCCAACATGTTCATGCAAAAAATCTTTTTTTTTTGCAAAATATGCCACAGAGGTTTTGTTTTCTGCAAAAAGGTGGTAATTAATACTTTGAATGGCACAGAATATGTTGGAATGTTCATCCTTGTAGAGCTTGCTGATATAATGTTGATTCGTCAGTAGAAGATGAATTAGCTAGTTTCCTAGTTGGTAGAGTTAAGACGTGTGGTTGAACATATTTTCCTAGAATTTTCTTTCAAAAACTGAAGATAGAAAGGTTTCTTTTCTTTGTGTAAAAGTGGAATTTTCAGAAGAAAAAGAAAATTTTTGCGGCGGGGAAAAAAAATGGAAATACGAAAAGGGGAAAAAACAACGGAATTTTGAGAGAAAAAAAAAGCAAAATTTCTCCAAAATAACAAAAAAGCGAAAATTAGCCAAAAAGCGGAAGAATCTCACCCCTGTAATTAATTAAATAGTCAATATTGCTGTTGCTGCACACTGTTGTCAGATGCTTTAGAACCCTTTTCATACCAGTCAAATGTTTACTACCGGTCAACAAGAATAAACTTTGCCTAACCTCCTAGAACTTTAAATATAACAATTTTGCTGAATCTTTTACCAGGGGTTTCAATAAAAGATTAAGTACCAATACTATTTGTATTACTAGTGGTGACTTGGGGGGAACCCCCTTTTCTGCACCAGATATAAAATTTCTATTTTATTCTAGTTGCCTAAAGCTAGGAATTATTTCTAAATAAAACAATTATGTCTGGGAAAGCTAACTAATTTTGAAATTTTGTCTACTTTCAATACTTCAAGGTACTTTTAGGTATGTATATATATATATATTTTTATCTCGAGTCACTGCCACTGATTTGGATAAAATGAAACCACACATTTCAGCAACAATTCATTTAAAAGCCTAAAATGACACATTTGGCAAGAGATCAGTAAATAATCGGAATCTGTAAAATAAACTTGAGGGGTTGTTCTCTTTAATGCAAAAGAAATTTATAAATAAGCAAGTTTGGTTCTCTCAGTATAAGCTATTACTTTTGGAAGTCTTTAGCCCAAATACATTGTATATGGAGAAATGAAAATGCATAGCAAAGTCAAACTTAATAAACGTGATACTGGAAATAAATATAAGCAAAATACTAATAAAAAAACCTGGGATCTGTTCAGCAATAAAAGAGAATACAAAATAAACATATTGATTTATATAGTTATAGGCAAATCTAGATATAAAAAAAGCTAGATTTAAAAGTTTTCACAAAAAAAATTATTAATATATATTAATATATATATAGAGAAAATGAGCAACATATGTACTAACCCGAGACTGTGACTAAATCTGTTGTGTGTAGCACCAGGATAAACATACTCTAAAAATCCAGTTTGCTTGATGTATCTCAATCTTTGAAATTGTGGAGTGTCAATTATTGCAACACAAGCTGGATGTACAGAAATCTGACCATGTACAGGATCACAGAAAATCTGGATAGAAACAAATATTCATTATAACACAGGAATTTCTATCAACTAATTTTTATTTATTTAGACAACTTTTGGAAAAATAAAGCTATAAACTAAATGAACAGAATTGAACTATTTGTACTCAAGTAAGTCAATAATTTAAAACATAGCCAAAAGTTGTTTAAACCAAGATTAAAAAACAAAAGAAAAAATTACTGCAAAAAGTAATCAAATATTATCTTAAAATAAGTAGGATACTGGCAGTTTTTAATACAATAATTTATAACAAATCTTAAATCTTTTGGTCCTGCATAAAAACATCTTCCTAACCATCATAACTGTCCATTAGTTGCAATATGTAACATAATTGAAAATCATGACAGTAAATATCAGTATAGGTTAAGGTTCGTGAAATGCATGCAATCATTTATACAAGAGCAGTTAAATATTTAACTATCTTGGAAATAAGAACCAGCAAAACTTCTAAGACATGGCAGCTATCAAAAAGCCTTTATTTAAAAAAGTTGCAGCAGCCTGTAACATATCGAGACTGAACTCAATTTTCAGACAATGTCAATGGGTTACATGGCGTGAAAGGCTGCCATGAGGAAATTGCTTAACTTTGTTTGCATTGTTAAAAAAAGTTTTGGACTTATACTTCATGAATATGTCATCATATTTACTGTCATGTTCTTTAATCAAAAGTTATGAGATAAGGAAATCGTAACAATAATTTGTGAACACTTTGTACCTTTAAGGCATTACAGATTTACATTTTCATTAGAACTTATTATTACAGTAATAAAGAGAAAATTATCAAAATAGGACCATTTAAAGATGAAAATTGTTACAACTCATGGAGCATTAACAATTCAAAATCAAAACTTGCATTGCATAATATTTTTGATAAATTTTGTATGTTAATGATATCCTCAAAAGCATCATATTTTATTATATGCAGAAAATCAAGCAAAATTTGATTTGTCTTGCACAAAATGCATTAATGGGATAAGCTGCATTGAAAACTAAGACTGTGTATATTAAGCATAACAAAACAAGAATAACAAAATTTAATCCAACAATTGGCCATACACTTTTTAATCACCTATAGAAAAAAAATGAAATTTGCAACACATAATATAGGCTTTTCAATCTTGCCCACATTTTATGAAGTTAGATATTTGATAAACCATATGAAGCATAACTTCCCTAAGCAGTTATACAGAAAACTAATAAACACGCTAAGTAGCCAAACTAAGCTAAGAAACAAATTAAGAGAGGGGGGGAATGAATCATCATGATACAAATATGAATCAAAATCCTGGTAATATCCTCCTTCAGATGTTTTAGAAATTTATAACGCTTATAAGTAGAGGACATTTTTTAAATTATAGTTAGCATTTCGGATTCTAAAACCATAACAGAACGGGAAAAAAATATCTACATTATTAGATTATAATCTAATAATGCATGTACTGCATCTCAACATTAACAATTAAATTCGAAATATTTTGCTATAAATCAACAAATTGAACACTAAATATAAAAACACAGCAACACATGTTGTAATTTTAAATTTCAGAACAAAACTGCAAATTTATAAACTTACTTTCGTTGAAAATGCAACAGATTTTAGTTTTTTGGAATGCAGCGGCAAACTATGACATCCGTTGCAATCATCTGGAAAATGATTAAAATGGCATCTCAAAAGACAAAAATTATACATAAATCATTTTCACGGTAATTTTACTGATTATTTAAAATAAGAATAGAAATACAAAATAATACCGAATTAATTCGAATTTTTTATAGTTCTCAAGAATATTTACTTACACGTTTCAAAATCCAATTTTCTCTCCATTAAAGACATTTTTTGCAAGTCTCTTGAAATTAAGCTCACGAAAATAAACACAAACTTAATTCTTTTCAGTCTGTGCTGAATTCAGGTTTCGCGCTGAACACAAGCGCGTCGCAATTTATTTAATTCAAACCGAAACTAAAACATATTAAAAAAGAAAGATGCAAAACATCAACACAAAAGTGGTTGCCACTCAAGGGCAGATGCCGAACTCAAAATAAATTATCGTTTTCTTGAGGCCTCGATTGCGTCGCTATTAATGAGTTGCCAGTTCTTTTTCAAAGAAGTATTGGCTACATTCCATGCAACGAAATCAAAACATTTTCTTATGGTAAATAAAGCATGCTTATTTTATTTCAATTAAGAGTGCATAAGAATTGGTATTTGCCAAGTTCTGAGTAAAGCAAGGTATATCTCTACTAATAATAGAGGAGAATGCATGTCAGCTCCTACTCTACAGGGCAGATCGTTTGACCAAGAGCTAACTAAATTTGGTACAAATATATTTTGGAGGGTGAGAATCTGGACCTCTGAGCGATTTTTTTTAAACTTCTAATTTTTAATTAATGAAAATTATGATTAGAGAGATTTTGATGTCTTCCGCGATAACTTCCGACAACATTATTGCACAAAAATGACTTTTACAAAGGGATGTATAATCAACAATTTTATGAGTAAGAAATATTTTTGCTATAGCTATTTTAAAATATGTATTCCAAATAATTGTTATTTCAATCACACTTTTAATTTTCAAAAAGTCTTATTACGCATAAGTAACCCAGATAGCACGTAAGTTTGCAGCAAGTTTGATTTTGACTTGATATTCAATTGTCACGGCAAAATTTGACGCGTCAAACTTGAAACGAACTTGCAGTAAGTTCGCTGTGACAAATAGCGCCACCTCCCTTGCAAATCAAATTTGCAGCAAATTTGCAAAACAAGCTTCATGCAAAGATAGCACAATAAAGAGATAATTATCTATCTCTGTTTCAAAAAAACATCCGATTTTTAATAGCATCTCCTAGACCGCCCTTCTTTTCGTTAATTCAATAAATCAATGATAATTTGTGAAAAAAATAACTTTTTTATAAAAAAAAAATTTTGAAACATTTTCCATCTTTTTACTAAATATATCCCCCGCACTTTAAAGAGAACTATATCGCCTTTTTTATGTTGAAATTTTAACGTTTATAAACAAAATTAAATTTAAAAAACAGTCAGTGTTTGTTCAAAAATAATAACTAGACATTTTGTCCCATTTTAAAGTGATTACTTTTGAACTCTAATTTCATAATTTATTCTGCTAGCAAAACGTAGTTATTAGCGAAAATCGCTCTCTCTTTGACTTCAAATCATATTCTCAATTCAAAAAAATTAATGAAATCAAGAAAAAAGTTTAAAATAAATCGTATACGAATCGAATCGAACGATGTATTAGCGAAATCTATCTTCTCCTCTCAGAGTTCAGCTGGCTCAATGGTTAGCGTCTCCGCTTCGGAACCGGGAGGTCGCGAGTTCTATACCGGGTTGTGTTCGTACTCTGTTTTTGCTATAATTTGCAATGAGTTTGCAATGCAAGCTTGCGGCAAAGTTGCTGCAAGTTCAACCCTATGGTGACTTCAAGGCTTGCGTTAACTTGCTGCAAGCTTGTTTCACACTTGCACACTTGTCATGATAAATTTGCAGAAAGCTTGCAGACTTGCAGTGCAAGTCTGCTGCAAACTTAAATTGCTATCTGGGAAAGTGTTCTAAAAAATTCAAATAAAAACCTTATTTCTTCTACTTATTTTTAATACTTTCTATTAAGTTTTAAAGTTTAGTTCTTTATATTGTCAACAGATGGCGCCAGGAAAAATTCTTGCAGAAAGAGATGTTGGAACTTGAGCTCACGGATCACAAATAGTAATCAATTACAGAAATCACCTTTCGACGTCACACTACCCAGATAGCAATTTCAGTTTGCAGCAAATTTGCAGCAGACTTGCACTGCAAGTCTTCTGCAAATTTGTCACGACAAGTGTGCAAGTGTGAAACAAGCTTGCAGCAAGTTAACGCAAGCCTCGAAGTCATCATAGGACGAACTTGAAGCAAGCTTGCATTGCAAATTATAGCAAAAACAGAGTACGAACACAACCCAGGATAGAACTCGCGACCTACCGGTTCGCAAGCTGACGCGGTAACCACTGGGCCAGTTAAACTCCGAGAGGAGAAGATAGATTTCGCTAATACATCGTTCCATTCGATTCGTATACGATTTATTTTAAACTATTCTCTTGATTTCATTAATTTTTTGAGATGAGAATATGATTTGAAGTCAAAGAGAGAGCGATTTTCGCTAATAACTACGTTTTGCTAGTAGAATAAATTATGAAATTAGAGTTCAAAAGTAATTACTTTAAAATGGGACAAAACGTCTAAGTTATTATTTTTCAACAAACATTGACTGTTTTTTAGATTTAATTTTGTTTATAAACGTTAAAATTTCAACATTAAGAAAAAGACGATATAGTTTTCTTTAAAGTGCGAGTGATATCTTTAGTAAAAAGATGGAAAATGCGTCAAAAATTTTTTTTTTATAAAAAGTTAGTTCTTTTACAAATTATCATTGATTTATTGAATTAATAAAAAGAAGGACGGTCTAGGAGATGCTATTAAAAATCGGATGTTTTTTTTTAAAACAGAGACAAAGATAATTATCTCTTTGTGCTGTCTTTGCAGGAAGCTTGTTTTGCAAACTTGCAGCAAATTTGATTTGCAAGGGAGGTGGCGCTATTTTGTCACATCGAACTTGCAGCAAATGCGTTGCAAGCGAGTGTGGCGCTAGTTGTCACAGCGAACTTTCTAGAAGTTCGTTTCAAGTTTGACGCGTCAAATTTTGCCATGACAAGGGAATATCAAGTCAAAATCAAACTTGCTGCAAACTTACGTGCTATCTGGGTAGCAGTTTTCGGTGCGATCACAGTACAGGATCCTTACATCGACTGCTCTTTTTTTTATACAATTACCGCGATTCTGTCAATCAAAGAGAAAACGAATACTTGCTCCATTCCAGATAGCATGTACACTTGCAGCAAGTTTGATTTTTCTTGATATTATCTTCCCCAGAAGCAGAGAAATAATATATAATATTTGCATAATGTTATAAAATATTATGAACACCGAGGAACACTGAATACCGCAACAAAGTATTATATTGTATGTATCAGTATTTCCGAGAAACTAAATTTTCACAAATAATATAAAAACAATGTTTTTTTTTTATAAAAATCTTCATTTTAACTCAGGATATCACTCGAATGGATGTTTTATTTCTAAAAACTGCACTGGAACAATTATTCTTTAAGATGCTGAATATTATATGATACTATTCAATACAGCGAAAAAGATATTATGAGTTTTACAATTATTTGTATTGTTCAATATTTTAAGATGAAGTTATTCTTTCCGTCAACAGATGGCAGCATGGTAATACTTTGACACTATATGTATCAGCGTTGTTCAATACTTTAAGGTGAAGTTATTCTCATAGTCGACAGGTGGCAGCACAATGATACCGTAACACTATATTAATCAGCATTGAATTATATGTCTGAAAAATATTTTACAAAATGTTCATTTGAATAATAATGTTTACACAATCATTTTGTTTTACTGTATATAAAAGGCGGGCCGGATTAAGCTAATGAAGTTAACCATAAAACAGCTCTCACATATGGATTATCTATTGTTCTGGGAAAAAAAAATTGAGTGTTATTCTCATCGTAAAAATATGCATGTGATTTATTGTTGCGAATCTTGTATTTGATTTTCAATCAATACTGTTATTATAAATGTTAAAGGCGTCTCGTAATACATTGAAAGAGGAATAAATAAATTTCAAAATTATTTGAAAACCTTTCAAACATATTATTATAATTACTTTTAAACCTTATTGCCTTAATTTATTAAATTAGCAAATTTAGATATGAGAGCTAAAATTGCTTCCTCTTTGACTTCTAATTTCATTTTGAACTCGAAATTGTAACGATAAAAGATAATTTAATTAAAAAACTACTTGTATGAATTGTTAATTTGCATAAAATTTCGTCGAGATCAAAACTCTGTAACTAAATTTTATTATCATCATTTACCCTCTCCGACGCAAGTCTAGCTGGATCAGCGGTAAGGTTTCTGGTTGGTATGCGGACGGTCCCGGGTTCAAAGCTCGCTGTAAGTAGAGGTGTTCAAAAAATGGCAAAGTGTTACCCATGTAAGTTCAGCACATTGGAATTAAGTGATTAATATTTTTTTTATGCTTCTAAAATGTATTTTTAAACTATTCGCTATATTTTTATATTATACAATATTATATATTATTCAGTATAGTACAATTTTATTTAATATGGTATAATATTATATAGTATTATATGACAATATGAAAAAAACATTGTACAGTATTGAAAAAGTCTTACGTTTTACACTGTTTCAATATTGGGAAAAATTTTGTACAATATTACTTTTTCGAATTTTATGATATAAGACAATATCATGTGCTACGTGGGTTGTCATGACAAACTTGATGTGGCAACTTTGCAGCGAACTTCTTGCAAAGTATCGTCGAAGGATGACTTCTGTGATTGATTGTGACCCGTGGACTAGGGATGTATACTCCATGATTTTTGAGTAACAAATATTTTTGCTATTGCTATTTTTAAATATCTATTATAAATGACTCTTATTTCAACCACACTTTTAATTTTCAAAAAGTCTTATTAAGTATAAGTAAAGTGTTCTAAAATATTTAAATAAAAATATTGTTATTTCTTTTAATATACATACTTTATATGAAGTTTTAATGTTTAGTTCTTTATAATGTCAACAGATGGCGCCAGAAAAAATTATTTTCGATGTTTGTAGAAAGAGATGTTGGAACTTGAGTCCACGGGTCACAAAAAAGTAACAAATTACAGAAGTCATCCTTCGACGTCACGGTCGCAGTTTTCGGTGCAATCACAGTATGGGATCTTTACCGTGATTATTCTTTTTTCAAATAATTACAGTGATTCTGTCAATCAAAGAGAAAAACGAATACTTGCTCTTTTGCGTTCTCGAAGAAGCTTGGAATTACATAAGCGACGAATTCGAGAAAGCATATCACAACAGGAGGGGTGATTCACAGAAAGACTTCTTAAACCGCGATGGGGGGGAGTGCGAAATGTGATATAATAAGAGACGAGGTAGGGTAGAGTGATCTGCGGGGTGAAGCGTGACCTTTTTATCTCTAAGGTCACCAGTGAAGACTTTGCTCCCCCCCGAGTGAATTGTGGTGATGCCCCCTGTGTGAAAAGGCAGTTATATATATGTGAGAGCTTTCAGAGTAGCTCTTGATGGCGCCATCTGTTAACAGTATATAGAAATAAAAAATAAAACCTCGCAAAAATTATATTAAAAAGAAGTGAAATTAAAATAAGTAAACACTTTGCGTGTATTTTATTAAAATGACTGAATCACACCTTTTTGACAGTAGTATTCTTCACTGGTATGTGTGATTTTTGATATTGTGTAGAAAATCACAGTTCGTCATCTGTACCATGGACTGATGTTCCAACATCTCCTTCAACAGACATAGAAAAAAAATTTTGCTGGCGCCATCTGTTGACATTATAAAGAACTAAACATTAAAACTAAATACAAATTATATTCAAAAGAAATAACAATTATTTATTTAAATTTTTTAAAGCACTTTACTAAGTAAAGGGTTCTAAAACGACTTTTTGTCTAAGAACGTAATAAGATTTTTTGAAAATTAAAAGCGCGATTGAAATAACAGTTATTTGGAATAGATATTTAAACATGGCAAAAATATTTGTTACTCAAAAAATCGTGTATTATACATTCCTACGACCAATCAACACTTTTAAGTAACTCTAGAGCCACAACTCACAGGTGCAAGCCAAACATCCTAATTAGCACAAGATATTCTACAATATTCATACGATATCTTTTTTGCGGCATCCACAATATTGAACAACATCATGTGTTGGTAGGGATGACGAAAACAGCGATTGATTACACGTTCTTTTCTAAAATGCCTTCTAAGCACATTTCAGCACAACTGGCAATGCATGGAGTAACCCCAGTAGCACAATACTGTAAAATGTTTTGGGCAGTGTTAAACAATATTGTGAATATCGAAGAATACCGAATGTTATATCTTAATTTTTAAAAGTTTTGTAAACATACAAGTTTGGCACAAATATAATAGTTTTAGTTCAATAATTTATCAAACAATTCAATGGAATAATTTTTCACAAAAAAGCCGAATACTGGACAATACTATATAAACAATATTGAAAATTCTATATTCCCACAACGCTGATCAATGTATTGACGACAATATTGTAAATTCTGCATTTAACAATATAACACAACGTTTTATTATTCCGTTTTTTTTCATCCTTAGTGATTAAATGACCTGAATATGTTTGAATATATAAAATGAAAACTGAAATTGTTTGATAAATTGAAAAAAACCAACTATGTATATTTATAAAAAATATTAGTTTTGAAAAATTTTGAATCCCAACTTTTACGAAATATAGAACATGCCAAAATTATCCTGTTTAAGCAAATTATCAGTTGAGCAACTTGCACTTTAAAGAAAACTATACATCCCTTTTTTCTTAATGTTAAATTTTAACGTTTAAGAACGAAATTTAAACCCTTAAAACAGTCAATGTTTGTTGAAAAATATTCGACAATATATATTATTTCTGTTACTTTATATCTGAAATCATATGGAGGGAAAGAACTCTTGAAGGAGTGAATGAGAGACTTCTCTTCATAAGACTGGCAACGAACCAGATGTCTGGCCAAAGTGTGCTAAGAAACTCACAAAGATCATCCCGTCTCGGGAGAAAATCGATCAACTACAACCAGCACAGATAATGAAACAACGGCAGCACAGAATTCGACAGAATCTACTACTAGTACATCTTCACCAGTTCATCTTACCCTTGACCTACCTTGAATTATACTCAAGAAGAAAGGCCCTTGTTAACATATCTTGGAGGCATCCACCAGCTCATTCACGGTATAGTAGAGAAGGCCTCGGTGCTATGGGGGCTAGGAAAGACCAAACAGCTTTGGCTCGCTAAGCTTCCGGCCACTTAAAAACTCTCAGATTCTTTCGTGGTGATAAGAAGTTCAATATCTGCACAAATTGCAACATGACTGAGGCCACTCCGCAATATCTGCTTGACTGTGTTGCCTTGGTGCATGATGACCTGCTCAAGCCACCGGATTTTCTGTTGGAGGTGATGAAGGCGAACAACCTCATGGATCTGATCTGATTCAGATCAGAAGGATTAGAAAAGAAGAAGACATCTTCACAACTGCACGGCTGAAAATAAACATTGAAAGAAAACGAGTGCAAAAAGCAAGCCGACAATGGCTTATTGTTGTGGAAGGTTTTTGGAAATAGATTGTGTTGTGACAAAACACTCTATTGGTCCCATGGACAAAGTTTGAAAATATTGTGGTGCAAGTTTCTTTTCTCTAGAAGGATCAGCATCACTTTGCCGTAATAAGGATAAATTTAATTTACTAGAAGTTGTTTCTGATTATCTTAAAATTGTGCTTTACACAACTAAAAGCTATTTAAACAACATTCGTCAATTTAATAACGCTTTATCTAGCTTCTGTATAAGTAAATTCTATACATGTCCCAAGACGTGGACCATTTTATTTTAAAATTCATGAACGAATGTATGACATAATCGGTGGCTTGCATACATCTGCAGGACATAATAAATAAACCAGTATAACACAAATTATGATTCCGACGAGGGTTTAGAGCAACGACTTGGAAATACACCCTGTCGACCCAGAAATAACAAGTATGTTGAAGACGATGTTGGTGCATTACAATCCCTTTGCACAAATATTCAAATTTGTCAAATATTACAAGGTGAAAGCTCCAGATTTACAATTCACAACAGAAAATACTTCTTATCCAAGGAAGTATAAAAAGAGTTGGATTATGCTTGCTAAATGCTGTATTTACTCATAGACAACTCTATGTAGCCTTTTCAAGTGTCGCTAACAATATTTTCACATCAATTACAGGAAGTGACAAAAAATTCAAGATGATTGCATTTTGTTATCAATTGTTTCAAGCAAAGAAGTATTGTAAATACGATCACATCAATCAATCATTGTCTTGAAGTTTTTTGTATAGGTACATAATCCTACAAAAGACTAATTCATTTTTTTTGTGGTAGATGGGAGGGTTGAATATACGAGAGTTTCGAACGGGTTTACTAGTTTATTCGCAATAACATAGCATATTTTTTCTTACTTCTGCTTCAATAACTCGATGCTTATTTATTTTTGGATAGCAACTTTTTCCAATTCTGATAGTATTCATCACGAAATACAATAATAAAAAAACCTATTAAACTTACTTTCCGTTGAACAATGGAACTGATTTTAGTTTTCTGGAATGCAAAGGTGCACAACGGCATTCAATCATCTGAAATCATCAAATCAATAAGAATATGCCAATCATTTGAAAAATAATGACTTCACGACCCTCTTTTTCCGTTTTGTTAGAAATCCACGGGTATAGAATCATTGGTATAAAAAATAACAATACAGAAAGGAGTTAGAAAGTTTTTGTATGTATGAAGTTTAGGACACCCAAAGAGAAACTGAAAAGCCCATGTGCCATTATAAAATATTTGTAATTTAATTCAACGGTTAACTTAATTTAGGAATAAATCACTAATTTTTCATAGTAAAATTTAATTTTTAAAAAATAAAAATTGCTTCTTTTTAATATAAATCTGCGGAAATCACTTATGGTTAATAATGCCCAGTTTTAATGTGTTCAAAAAAGTTAGTTTACTGACCCATTTCAATACATTCGCACAAAGAGAGTCTAATATTCGAATCTGTTGCTAAACCAAATTTTTTGAGTATATTTTTTCAAAAAGTTTTCTGACTAAATACGTTATTTTATGGGTAAATTTATACAACGTGAATATTTCAAAGAAAGTAATATAATATGCAGAAAACTCATTAATGATCAGGATCATAAAAGATTTATAAATTTCAAAAGGCGTTTTCTTAATGCGAAAATTTATGTTATAAATATACTCAAATTAACGGCTTTGAATATCTACAGAGCTTTTTAAAAACCATTAAAAGATTATAGTATGCAATTTCAAAAAAAAAAAAAAAAAAAATTAAGTTCACTCGGGAACTAGTACCAATTTATGAATTTTGGATTCACTATTCCAAACGGTGCCTAAGTGTACCATTCAGAACTAAACCAATTTCTAAATGTTGCTCAATGGACTATTTATTACACGATAATTATGGAAACCTGAAGCATTTGAATTTTTTTAGTAACAATTTGCGAAAAAAAAACAATAGTTCAAAAATATACTTTGACCCTGACGACCTACAGAACAAATAAGTTTAATTTGTTACATAAGCTCTGGGCAAAAATTGACCGTTACTATTACAAACATATATACATTCAGCAGCCATTGCAGATGAATAAATAACATGGCACATTGCATTTTCCGAGTTCTTAAGTTCAAAGTCTGAAAGTTCGCAATAAGAAATTATCAGAATTTTGGATTCATCTTCGCACTTCCGTCTATCTTCGCACTTCCGAGAACATAAAACAATATTTATGCTGGAATTCACCTTAACGGTATGATGAGCAAAGTCGAGGCTAAAAAGTAAACTCGTCTCTTTGAAACTGTTCGTAAAAGGATACTTGATCTTCTGAAACAAAGACAAGCAAGACATCTGTAGATAAAAATCGCCGACCAGAACAAACGGCTTTGAAGGTGCAGACCACAGCAAAGATCAATTTTCATTATTTTACATCGTAATCTGTGTGAAATTTTATGTTTGAATGTAAATTTAATCCGTCTGCGAGATTTTCCGTTGAGACTGTTTCACTGAAGAGCGAACTCGAGAAAAACTCGATGGAATCATGCAAGAAGCCTAAGCGAACCTGAACGCAAGACTGGCGGCTAAGATCAACAGGAAACAACGACAACAAAAAAGGAATTGAAACAGAATTCATAAATTCTTTCAATTGTCTTCTGGAATAAATCCTTTTTTTTTAAGTACTAAAATATATTGTTCTGGCAGAAAACCAAAATTTATTTTTTTTTTCTTTCAGAAAAGCCAGTTTTATATCAATAAAAATAGCACCAACATTTATGAATATCTGTTGCTACAATTCTTTCACGTGTGTATTATAAATTAAAACACATTTTGTTTGTCTGTTGTTCGAAATTGATGACATGATAAATGAATTTGAAATTTTTTAAAAAACTAAAACTTTAGCCATTTTATTCATATATCTGGCTTCTTCTAAGTTTATTGTTTTACTGAAAATTTGTTTTTACCTCTTAGTCTGAATGTTGGTAAGCAATTAGCAATCTATATAGCCTGATATGGGTTTTAAGCCTATTTTCTCCTGTTTCACCGAATACCTGTGTTTTTGAAATCGCATTGTTAACATCATTATATTTTATTGCTTACATTTAAATTCCGATTTCCTAATGATATACTATAAGCAATTTTTTCTTAGACGAATTGTAAATTCATCCAACACAAGGAAAATTTGATCTGTAACCATAACCTTTAAACGGCCATGACGTGTCCGATGCATATTGATACTAGTTACAATAAAAACAGAAAAGTGCGAAAGATTTGTAAAATGCTTTATTGACTATATCATTTATTATTACAAAAGAAAGAATTAATAACTCAATAACAAAATTTGTTATTTTCTACACCACACATTCAAAATGTCTTGGATGGCCTTTGCTTCCTTTGGTATAGCTCGCCGATAGATTCGGACAGTGATACCGCTCACAAAAGTGCAAGGACGATATGTCGTATCCCACTCCACAGTGGATACATAGTTTCGATGAACATGGCGTTTTACCTCAATG
>BGPR01034431.1:0-16483 GCA_013235015.1 Araneus ventricosus
TTTTTTTTTTTGAAATGATATAGATGTTTATGCAACATTACAAAATCTCTGGCTCTAGTTACAAGCCCTAACCATAGCTTTACTTTTAACTTATTTAACATTATAATTAATTTTTTTTTCACTCAAAATTATAATAAATCAGTATAGTAAATTTTTAGGCGTCTTTGGATCAATGGCACCCCTGAGCCCATTGGATAAGATGGCTCTGGTTTCTACAGAAAACCACCTATTTAAGAATTTTTAACGTAGGCAAATTTCCACTTTATGTTCATTTATTTGATGAAAATAAGCTTTCAGATATTCAATAAGGCCAACTAAAGGCAAAAAGAGTCCTCTTTTTTCATGGTTTTATGTAGGTATAAACTTTGTATTCCCAGAGGAAACAAATAAATTTCTTTGTAATGAATTTCGCAAAAATGAGACTAGTTACTCTGTCGAAATTTCTATATTTTTTTCTGTATGCTCTTTTTTTCAAAATTGACAAAACCGAAAAAATATGAACGAAATTTTAAAGTGTATTGTAAATTATTGAGGGGGTTTCGACGAGAACCACTCCCGCGTAGAGCCAAGATTTCCGCGCTTTCGTTGTTTCGCCGATATAAAGAAATATATTTGTTATACAACTGATAAGACATCAATTTGGAGAACAAGTTGACAGAACTTAGAAAGAAGGACAGATGTTCGTACTCTATCAGTGAGAATCTCCAGTATCTCATTTGTAGTTTTCGACAAAGGAACGAAGAAACACTCTTTTATGAAAGAGAGCCGTTTACAACCGACAGTAGTTTACGGTATCGTTCCTTTACGTGAACAATTCTGTAAACAGCTAACACTGTGTTGCGCACCGGGTACTTGCATCGGCATTTATCACGCGCTGTACAATAAGTGAAAGGCGAACGGCGCCACATAAGCTATATAAATACTGAGTTCCTTGCTTGAATGCCAAACTGAAAATTTTTGTTCTTTCTTGTGCTGCTGTTTTTGATTTTCTACGTTTTTCCAATCAATTTCGGTATTATTAGTTTAGTATTTAATTTCATTCACTTTTTGCATCTTCATTATGAGTAAAAGGAGAAAGAAAGAAGAAATCGAAGCAATTTTATTGGCTTCCGATGACAGTGTCAGCGACCTTTCAAGCGAAGATGATGGCTGGCCAGTAGATGATTCCTTAGCTGATGTTTCGTTTATTTTGAATAATGATCCTGGAGATGAAACAGACGAGAATAAGGCGAACGATGAGGAGGCAGCAAATAGTGCTTCAACTTTTAAACCGTCTTGGTCGGAACAGATGGTAAATGGACAAATTGATCTAAAACAGCATCAAAAATATGGCGGAGGCCCTAAGCACAATTTACCTGTTGGATCTGAAGCAGGGGACTATTTTAAAATGCTTTTCACGAATGATATGTATGAAAAAATTCGTGAAAACACAAACAAATATGCAGAATTTGTAAAATCTGCTACCATTGACAAATGGGAACCTATTGGTATCAAAAAATGGCGATGGAAGCCAATTGAAGATATCGAGGAACTCTTCAGCTTCATAGCCATAATACTCATTATGGGAATTGCCAAACTACCTAGAATAAAAGATTACTGGTCGTCTAATCCTATACTTGGAAATGATAAAGTAAAACGTACAATGGCAAGAGACAGGTTTGTGGACATCTACAGATTTTTCCATATTTCAGATCGGGAAAATGAAGTTTCACCAAATGATCCGTCATTTTATATGATGCGAAAGTTGGATCCTTTCATGTCATGTTTGCGGTCTAATTTCCAGATGCATTTTGAATCCTATCCCCATTTATCTGTAGATGAAGCGATGGTTAAGTACAAAGGCAGATTAGGCATAGTGCAATATATGCCTAATAAACCGGTAAAAAGAGGAATAAAAGTGTGGGCTTTATGTACGTCTTTCTTCGGATATGTGTACAACTTCGAGCCCTACTGAGGTAAAAGAGACAAACTTCCAAGGAATGATAATGGACTTGGATATAGTGTTGTGACTTTTTTAACTAAAAATCTTTCAAAGGGACATCATATATACATTGATAGGTTCTACACAAGCGTTGTGTTGATGAAAGATTTACTTAAGAGCGGAATCTACGCTAGTGGAACTGTAAATACAAACCGAAAATATTTACCGACAAATATAAAAAATGTAAAACTTGCAGATAATGGCTCATCAAAATGCTTCCAGTGCATTGAAGAGCCGAATTTAACATGCACTGTTTGGAAGGACAAAAAGGAAATTTTTCTTCTATCTAATGGTGCGAAGAACGAAATTACAACCGTCAAACGCAGAATTGGAGGAAATGTGTCCTATGTAACCTGCCCGAAAGTTATTGCAGATTATAATATGTATATGGGCGGAGTTGACTTAGCAGATCAGTACAGAAAATATTATGATATCTCAAGAAAATCACGAAAGTGGTGGATATATATGTTTTGGTATTTATTGCATACTACTGTCAATAACGCATACATAATCTATTCGACGACGAATTTTCCTTCAGAAAAGAAGTCTAAAACACCCTTAGATTTCAGAATGTCTTTGATAGAGGCGATATTGAAAGAAAAGAGAATTGTTGAAACAGGTCCGCAAACTATTGTCAAAAATAAGTCTCATAAAAGAATAAAAATAGACGGGAGAAAAAAAGATGCATACGTTGCATTTCATTAAAAAGAAAAACAATTTCAAATAGAGCAATTGAGAGTTCATGGACTTGTGAAATTTGTCAAGTTTGTTTATGTGTGAACTGTTTCGGTCCTTATCATAATGAGCATCATTAGATTTTTATTTTACTATTGTTTGTTCTTTTTATGCTTTAACTGTTTATTGTCAATACTCCTCCCTGTATGCTAGCTGCGAATATGTTTTTTTATTTGTTGTATTTTACTGTGTTAATTTGTGACTTCCTGAATTCTTTTCCACTTCTTTTCTTTATTATTATTATTATTTTCTTTTAATATTACACAACTATTAATCAAGAATTTGCGTATATGAAAGTTTGAAATTGTGTTAAAAATGTGCATAGGTTATTTTATCCTTTATATTATGAACCAGTGTACCTTGTATCGAATTGCTGTACTCGAATATCAACTTTGCAAGCATTCTTCGGAACTGCCAGTGGCTCGTAATTTATATGTCCACAAGGAAAGGTCAAATTACTTATTATTTTACTACCCTTTTTACTACTAAATGCAAGTATACAGAATTGTGCTGCAACATAATATTTTAATTATAAAATGTATGATATCTATTTCATCTTATCTTGTGTTCTCAATCAATAATTTTCTGAATTATCTATAGAACAAGAAGAAATTGTTTCTATTTTTCATGGATGACTTGCAGTATTTAAATCTCACCTAAATCGGCTATTATTGGGACGTCCTATATTGAGAGAGAACATTGATATTATATATAAATTGTATTGAGCTATGCATAAATTAACATTTTGCTACTGAATGAGTTGAAATATGATTTTCTCATATAATTTCTAAAATACATCTTTTGGTAAAATTAAGTGAAATTAAAATTGACAAAAAATTTTTAAGAATGCATAAATTATTTTGGAAATGTTTTTTGCTTTATGATATCCTAAATTTCATTTATTTAACATATTTTCTTATTTCAGTAATAAATGAAACTTTAAAAACGTATTATCTCATCTTTTCCTAAATTATTTCGCAGAATAAAAAAAGTAAACTTAATATAGAATGGCATTTTATCTACATTTGACAAAATATTGCTTTATTAATAGTTTTAAAGCTTAAAAAATCAAATAAAAAAATAAGGGTCATTTTGAATTGGATATCTCAAAATTTATTTAATATATTTAGAAGAAAACATTCATGCATGCATGTTTGGAAATATAATACACGGATTATTTTTAAAACAGTTCTGTGAAAAATACTGCACAGACCTCATAACGTTAATTTATATGCAGAAAATCAGCACGAAAATCAATTTGCAAACAGCTTCATAATAAAGTAAAATGAAGTAAAATTCTTATGTTAAAAGCCAAAGAAATCTGTTATTTTCGATGTGTGGTATTTTCCCGTATTTAATTTATTTAACGGATTTTCTTCATATTTATTGAGAATTAGAGTTTTTTGAAATATAACACAGACACTTCTTAAAAAGAAGTTAACGCTGTGTTAGTAATACTGCAGGAAACTGTATTTTATAATCAGAAAATCATAATAAAAATCAATTAGTACAACACTCAACTGAAGTAAAATTCTTAAGCTAAAAGAAGCAGGAATGTATTCGAAATGTATTTCGATGTGAGATTTTATTTATTAAAAATCGGAATTTTTGAAAATATAATGCAGAATGTTTCGAATTATAAAATAATTTCTTTAGAAAAACAACTCTGCCACTTCTCAGTAATATAATAGAAAACCCCAAATAATATTTTATAATAAGGAAATAAGCCCAAAAAAATCAGTGAGCAGAATGCATTATACTGAAAAAAAATTGTGGAAACGAACAGAAGATTCTCATATTGAAACGTAAAGACAAACTCTCGATATGCCTTTCGACCCTCGCGGAAAACCGCGAAGAAGTCAATCAAAGTAGAACGCTGACAGCTTTATTACCTTGAATAGCGGGGAGTGGAGTGGTGGGGTAAAGGCCACCCAGAATGGGATAGTCCATTCCATGTGATATCCTCTCAGAAGTCTTCGGTGTTAAAGGAGCTGGGAAGAAAAAGTCCCCTCGGGATTAAAGAGATAAATCACTGTCAAATCTCTCCTTTGAGATCGCACAACCCTCTAACCGCAGACAGGGGAGGGAATGCTTATTGTTAAAAATTGCTGCCGCTTGCTAGTACAACTGAGTTTTCGAACCTGGCGTTTCTCAAACGTTTCAAAATTTCCATAGAGCCGCTGGGTGGGTTAATAGTGCTTTGCTGTATGGTTTTCATAAAAAAATTATAAGCTTATATAGATGAAAAATATTTAAGTTACTTAGAATAGCTTTTTATATTTCGTATTTTCTAGCATATTGATTTATGTATTTCTAAGCTTTTTATATTTTTTATATATCTTCCCAAACGTAGATGGCACTACCGTTTATCCGCCAACGTTGAAAATCAATTTTCTGCCAAAATTCTCAAAAGTTTTTATTGTTTAATCTGAAAGCTTTTATATTTTCTAATTTCCAAAACTTTTTATATTTTACTTCTACGACACCCAGAAAGAAAACTATACCCTTTAATGGAAATCTCGAGAGCTGAAAACAAAAAAGTAATTTGAACGATTGGGAAACAATTTTCAGTATTTTTAACCATATGTTGGCTTTTCTGTTGACATTCATAAGATTTCATCTAAGACTAAACAAACATTTATTAGAACACTAAAACACAACTATTACATTTCGTATCTGCGTACAACGTAACTTCGTTCAACCGTAATCGTACTCATCTCGTCTCTCATTTTAAATCAAATTCAAAGTAGGTCAACATCTGACTGTTACCACTCATCTGATATCATACACTGTTGCAACAATAAATAAGTTGAAGCCATGCTTTTGTCAGGCATAAATATTAAATATGCTTACACATATAATTAATATCCTCTGTAATTTATTGTTTATTACAATTATTTATGTCTTGTAAATTATTTTTTAATGTTTCCTGAAGAGAGTTGGGTCTAGATTTAGAAAATTAAATAATAAACACTTAGAACCGTGAGGGAAGACAAAGCTGGCAAACAATTTTATTTATAAACTTCAAAACTAATATAGGAAGAAGAAACAAAAATAACTTAGATGCATTGCCAAGCTCTGTATTGGCAACTTTTTTCATGTTTGCTCTAATAAATTTCAGTTAATATGTTTACAGAGTCAGAGAATTGGCACTCGGTTACCTTTAACAAAGTTGCTAGTGAAAAAAATAAGTGGGCCAGAAGGAGTAAAATCACCCAGGAGATAAAGAAATAGGATGTAATGTATAAATGTGGTGAATTTTAAGTAAATTACAGCATAAATTGATATTAAATATTTGTTTTTGAACTTTAAACGTGTTTTTCTCAAAACCAAAATTTCATAATATTCCCATACCTTTGACATGATTCCGCAAACAATTTTTGTGTTACGCTTTTCAAACTTGTTATACAGATTTTATGTGTAATTATTTAGAGAAATTACTAGAATAATTCCAACCGCAACATAATTTTGAATTTTATATCCTGTTATTATATCCTGTTATATATATTATAGTCGTAAAAATATTAGGAAAATGCTGTATTATTCACATCAAAAACGTATGAAAAATTTATTTTTGAAAACTTTCATTAGATTTTAGTATATTCTCTAGACAAACGGCTTAAAGTATCCCAACATGATTTATTTGAAATTTTATAGATATAGTTTTGTTTTAATGTGTCAGCGTTTTTCAAAATTTTTCTAAAATTTCACTCCAAAAGTTCTGTGATATTTGAAAAAGTTCCTGTTACTTAAATTAAAGATTTTACGCAATAATAATCAGAAAACGTGATTACAATATTTATTTTAATGATGTTTCTCAAAATGGTCTCCGAACGTATGCGGATACCATACGTTTAAGTTACTTAGAATAGCCTTTTATATTTCGTATTTTCTATCATATTAATTGATGCATTTCTAGGCTTTTTAATTTTATTTTACTTTCTAAACATACCTGGCGCCACTGTTTTAAATAATTTTAAAATTTTTCAACAAAGCTTTATTACTTTTAAATGTTACACTTTCATAGTTTTAAATTTTGTTTTGTTAATTAATTTTTTGAATATTAACTTATATTTGGTTATTTAATTATGATATTAGTTGTTTCAGAAATTAAAATAATATTCTAGTGTTCTGCGGTCATTACTTCTTGCTTAGATAGTGAAATGACCGCTAACAGGGATTATATAACGGATTTGTTTATTATTTCTAAGTTATAAAAATGGTAAAAAAAATTCTTAAATTTTTGAATTCTTAGTTTACGTGCAATTATTTGATAATGTGCAATATATATTTTAATGTTTATATTAGATATATGTTATATCTTTCTTTCTTATAGTTTTGCTTTAATTCAGAGTTGTTTACCCTTCAGTTTTTCAATAATTGTCTTCATGAATGGTTAGCGCTGCAAAATCTGATTTAATATGACGAGCTTGTCCAAACTCTAGCTAGCCACTTTCATTGTTAAAATTCCAAATATTACTCAGTTTTAATCTAGTACTGTTAGTTTTAATTCAAATACATTTCTCTATTTATAGTTTTAAATGTCACCATATTCATATATCGCTATGTTCTTATTGGCATTTATTAGTAATCTTATTTAATTTGGTTTTAAATTAGTTATAGTTTAGTTAAAATTGAGGTTACTGCAATATATATATATATAAAACCTGGGTAGAAAAAAAATCTGGTGCCCTTTTTAGTGTTTCTTAAATATCTCAAAAACTCTTCTTTTTAACACTACATGTTTATAAAAAATTAAAGAGTATAAAATTCCCTACAATTTCATGCTTTTATTTTTCTTCAAGTTTTAATATTTTTGCAGATAATGCCTCTAAACTAATTTTTAGTTTTCATTAATTTACGGCCCCTTGGATAACCAAACCGGTGTGTTAACTACCTGAAAAAAACTTTTAAAATTGCTTTTTCATTTTAAAAAAATTCGTAGTTGAAACATTATTATTTTTTTTAAATTAATTTTTTAAAGTGTCCAACAATTCTCGGCCCCACCCCCTTTTAGTTTTGCGATTCTCACCGACTGAACGTCGTTTGGGACCGTATGTTCTAAGGCGATTTTTCATCCTGTTGATGCCTATTATCACTCCTCTGAATTTGTCAGTCGAATTCGGCAACACCCTGTTTATATATATATATATATATATATTTATATGTGATAATCTCACCTAATTTTATTTCAAATTCTAATATTATATATTTTAAAATCTTAATGTATTCCAAAATCACTTTTCTAAAACTCCAGTTTCGTTCTTTACCCGCGCTGGAGGTATATTAAATCTCTCATTTTGGCATATTTATTACTAAAAGAATATTTTAATCGCGTTCACGTGCCCACCGAAATTAATGACGCGTCTCTTTGGCACCAGACTTTTTCCCTGAAACGCCAACGTAACTTATTAAAAATACCCAATATTCCCTTCACTTTGATCACGTGTCAATATGTTATACCCTTATCCGAGAGAATGCAGGGATTTTATTGTCCACTTTCGCTTGTAACCTAAACGGAGATGCACGTATATTCACCACTCTCCTATTGATAATAAAATAAGAGGTAGTTATTTGCTCGGCCTGTTTAATTTCCACAACTACAAACACGAATGCGATATATATATATATATATATATATATATATATATATATATATATATTCACAAGCATAACAACAAACACATCAAACATCCATTTTAAGAATTTTAACTGATTGCATATCTAAATTTAAATTATCCAATAATCAAAATTATTAAATTAATGCAAAGAGTACCTATAGAAAGTTTTGAACATATCATATTAATTCTGTTACTGTAAAGACTAAATTGATAATTGACAAAGACAATCCAAATATGGAGTTTTCAACAATTTAAGGGATCAGCTCCACTTTGGACGAGCTTGTCATTTTAATATCTTGATTTTATTTGTGCAAAAGCATCAATGAGATCAGTTGTTGAAAACAGTAAGGTTAAATTACCATAAATATGCAGAAGAAAGTGGGAAGAGATTCTTAACCTTAAATTACATATTATCAGAAAGATATCTAACATTTATTAACAAACATAAAATATTGCACATTATTCTAAATTACACTAAATCAATTAATTCTACATCTATGATATAAATATATTAACAAGGAATTAGTTAATGAAAGTGTAAGAAATTCTGTTTACAGCATATCGTCCGCTATAATCCACTCTTCAATATTCAAAACATAGTCCGCATAAAATATATTCATATTCTTGAAAATTAATAATATGTCTTAAATTTTTTTAAAATGACATATATAAATTAAAATTCTATAGAATAATTTACAGATCTAGATTTTTAAAAACATACTAAAAATTTAATTATTTAAATGTAACTATTTTAGAGAAACTTTATCAAAAAAAATTTAATGGCAACACCTATATTCAGGAAATTGAATTATTTCAAAAGAACTAGAATATACTGACAAAAATCGTAAATAGAATCTTAGCAGTAAAATTCTTAGAAACACATCTTTAATAGAGAAAATAGAATTTCTTTACCAAAATAAATATATATATATTATTCTATATATATATATCCAAGACATATATAACATATTTTAAGGGAGTTTAAAAAAAATTTTCGTTATAATATTACAGAAATTTATAGACAAAATGCACAAAAATGTTATTCAATTCTTAATTAATGAAAGTACTAATAAAAATTTCGGAAAACTTACTCGGATGTAAACATTCCCATTCTCTAAAATTTTTATATCTATGCAAAATTTGGTATCTAGAGACAGACACATTCGCTTGCATTATTGGTACAGATGAAGATAATTTCCCATGTTCTTTTAATTATCTTAAGTTTTTAGAAATTTTTGACAGCTTGATTGTCTAATAGAGATGTTTAAAGACAGTTTTAAGAGAAAAAACTTTAGAAAAAATTGGATGCATGGTTCATTCACCTATATAATAAAAAAATTAGAAAGGGCTTAATTATTAAGAAAGCCTACTACCTATTGGAATAGGAGGCGTGCCACTTCTCTTTCTTTCTTCTATTTCTGTCGAATTTTCTGAAAAAAGAAACAATTATATAATATTAAATGAGTGCGCGATGGAATTATCTCGGTAACTCTCAATGTAATAATTAAAAAAATGCAGCAAATAAAAACTATTTTATGTCTGGAAATAGTAAAGAGATAGGGGAAGGTTGCCGAATTTGGATCACCTAGACATTTTTTAATTGTCTGTCTGATTGAGAAGCAATTTTTATAAAAATATAAGTAGTAGAACTTTTTGCAATTTATTAACCTTAAGAACAAAATAATTTTTATGAAATACACTTTAAAATAGGACAAAAATTCATAAAAAAGAGTTTGTCATCGATCAAATAAAGAAAAATTGTTTCCTAGGTTGGACCACTGGTGTCCCGATGTGGACCACCAATTTCTTTAAGCAGAATTAAAGATAAAATATTTTTTGGTCCTCAAATTCAAATCAATACAATAAAGTGTGAACCCAAGTATGAACTTTATTGTCAAGGTATCATTTTTCCTTTTTTCTTTATTTTCCCACATATGGTATAAAATTAATCGTCCTTAGTTTTCGTTCGTTATGAACTAAGAGTTTGAGGGCTATAGTGTCCTATTATTGCTTTTTGCTTTGATATGTTCCACCTACAATTTCTGAGGACTTGTAGTTCAAAATAATAATCCAATTGATTTAAACACTCCCTTTTAGGCAACTGCTTGTTGTTCAATCTAGGATACTTTTGGAAAAAAAAGAAAACAATTCCCCTAAACTTATTTTTAATATAATTGTTTCAAATTATCACAGAAAATTGTAGTCAAACAAAATTTTTGAAAAAGAGGATTTAATACTATTGATTCCTACTTACATTAAAACAGCGTAATGAATTTTATTCCTTTGTTCAAAAATATAATTAATGATAATTAAGTCTAAACGATTGTTCTCAAACTGTAACAACATAGCGCTTTCTGTAAAAATACAGGGTGCCCAAGAACGTGGAACAGCATTTATTTCCTTAACTATTGCATCTAGACATATAGTTCCAATTACAAAGTTTCATCAAATAAGGTAGCAATTTGTGTGAAAACAATTCGTATTCTGTTGAAGTTGAAAACAGAAAGTTAAGAAAAATTAATTTTATACGTTCCTTATAGACGAGTAAAATGTTCCTCTTGCATGCATCTATGTATAAAATAAGTTTCATGATTTTATCTGCAAAACATTAAGAGATATATAAATTTTTAATTTAAAAGGTATACTCACAAATTTAAACAGAGATGTTTATTGAATAAATCCAAATTAATTCAGCATCGAAAAATTGTGAAGAGAAAATATTTGTCTAGCATTATATCGTCTCATTATTATGGATTGAAAATATTTGCGAAAGTCTCATACTGTTACTCAATTTCATCGTCTGATAATTGCAATTATGGACTTGATAGAAAATTGAAGGACAACTTGAGAATATAAAATTTAGCATAAAACAGGAATATAGCCTAATATTGGGCGGGAATATTAAATTATTTGCTCTCAGCGTTGTGAGTATTATTAAGATTTACCTAAAGGGAAGTGGTGAATCCATTATTTGGTCTGCGGGGGTGGGGGGTCATAAAAATTTTAAATTATCTTAATTTATTGGCTAATGTAAACGAAAAGACTCCAACTTTACAGACTTTACTCATCTGACCATGAGAATCATAAAGAACACTACACTACTTTCGATAGTTTAATAAAAAATACAATGAAAGAACTTGCCAAAAAAATGTTTTAGACCGCGTCAACGCTACATGTGGAACAACTAGAAAACAATGAAAATTTTCCAACTTGTCAAGCCAGCAGGGAATGTTGTCACGTTTCTATTATTTTTTGTAAAAAAAGGGAAAATAAGAACAAAGAGTAGTGGTGAGTTTGAAAAAATCAAGAATTCTGGTTTAGCTCTCGGGAGGCTGAAGCCCCATAGCCCCCTGGATTCGCCACTGCCTCCAGATATTGGCGACTCATCCTTTAGGGCTGCAGAGTTGCAGAACTCACCAAAATTTCTTCAGAAATTCGCATTCGTTATTCTTTTCATTTACTTACTTCTACACTCTGAGAGTTCGATTATCAACGAAAAAATATAAAAACAGAAAAGAAGACAGAAAGTGAATGAAAAAGTTAGATAGACATAGTATGGGACTGCACACCAAGTTGTGCGGGAAAGCACCAAACCTTTCTCATTGCGTACAGCTAAGTGATATAATGGGCGAAGGCGAATAGTTCTGTCTTGGATCATAGCCAGAAATGCATTTTCAGATGCTTCTGTTTGGCGCTAGGCCCACTAGTGTTATTTTTCCCTTCAGTATCACCTAAGGTTCGCCTTTGCACTCTTCATTTGCTTTTTTTCGATTTCTCCTTTATTGGCTGTTTTTAGCTTTCGGATTCACTTTTATGTTGCCTCAACGGGAATGTGGATTCTTACTACCTTTCCAGTTGTTAAAAGTCACTGACGGAATAAAGATGCGACTGTAATTTTCAATAGTAATAGGAGCTACTGGGGGAATACAATAGAGCCTACCTCCCTCCTCTCGCATGCCACTTGGCCCCACCAACAACCCTCTCTTCTCTCTTGTGGCTAACTTCCCCTTCTCTCTTGTGGCTAACTTCCCCTTCTCTCTTTTCCCTGTAAAACAGCTGTATTTTCTTTTCTTTTTAGGAACTGTGGAATTTTTTCGCTGGTTTTGTCGGATTTTTGGATCACCTTTTAATTATTATTGTCTATGAATCTACTAATGAATGCTTGTTGTTTTCTTTTATTCCAATCACTAATAATAATGTTTTAATGAAATTTAATGGTGCGATGCAGTCCAAAGACAACAAACGGGAATAGAACCTCGCAACTTCAGGCTGCTAGCCGTTGTGCAAACTACTATACCACAAGGGAATTCAAAGGTGCGATATCCAATAAAGTACTTACGGATAACAACATATGCCTTGCGCTTCTATCTAGTGGAGAGAATTACAATTCAATTTTTACAGGATTTATTTACGAAAAGATTGTTCATTATTCCGCACACAAAATTATTATTTGCTTTTTAAGTCTTTTTATATGAAGAAGTTTATTTAAGAAAAGATTGTTAATTATTACATACATAAAAATTATTATTTGCACTTTAATTTTTTGTGTGAAGAAGTTTTATTTTTTCTTATTTTAAGTTTTTACAGGATTTATTTACGAAAACATTGTTTATTATTCCACACATAAAAATTATTATTGCTTTTTTAGTTTTTCTTATATGAAGAAGTATTTTTTACGAAGAGAATGTTTATTATTACACGCGTAAATGTTATTATCCGCATTTTATTATTTTTTTATGAAGAAGTTTTTTTTCTTATTTTTAAGTTTTACAGAAATAAAATGGTTTACGAAAATATTGTTTATTATTTTGCGCATAAAATATTTTTTATGAAAAGTTTCATTTTTTTCTGATTTTAAGTCTTTTGCAGAAATTAAATCATTGACGAAAATATTGCTTATTACACACAGAAAATAATCATTTCATCTAAAGTGAGGAAGAAGAGTGGTCAAGACATCTTCGATTCGTAATGGCATACATTTTGAATGTTTCTCCTGAAAGTTTCAAATCGGAATTGGATCTTTTTCACTTACCTGCAACTCAAACGGCTATAGAAAATCGACATTGGGTTGGATTTCATCCACTATCTAATGTATTCAATGGAGGACATGTCGAATCTCACATATTCGGAAGTGGAGAAGGATACCTTAATATGAGGCAAACACAACTTTATGTGAAAGGAAAAATTTTCCAATCAGATGATTTACCCATGAAAAAAGAAACTAAAACTGGACCCGATAGTACACACTCATCAACAGAAACTAAGATAGGCCCTGTCAACTTATGTCTACATTCACTCTTCAGTCAGGTGGATGTTTCCTTAAATGATCGTCTTGTGTCTAACTCGAGCAATACTTGCCTATATCGATCTTATATCAGACATTATTGAATCATGGTTTCGACAGTAAGACTTTCTAGCTTACATTTGTGATGTTTTACAAAGATAGTGAGAAAAGACTTGCAAAGCAATTAAATTTTTTTCATTCGAGTGCTACGGTGGATATTATTGGATGCATATACAGCGTTTTGTTTCACCAAGAAAGATTGTTGCTGGATTTAGTAGATGTGAAAATAAAACTGATTCAAAGTAAACGCGAATTCTGTTTGCAAGTAGCTGAAGGACACAAAGTTGTATTGGAGAAGAACAGCTTATTGATTGAAAAGTACGTGTTAGTCCTGGTATTATTTTAGGCCATGTGAAAGTTTTGGAAAAGGAGACTGCCAAATATCCCATTAATCGAGTATTCTTCAAAGTATATTCCATACCGCGAGGGAGTATGTCGATGGTACAAGACAATATTTTCGTTGGATAGTTGTCTAAAAGGATTATTGAAGGATGTGTGGATAATGAAGCATTTCACGGTTCCTTCTAAAAATCCCCATTCGAATTTGACCATTTAGACATGAATTTTATTGGAGTTTATGTCGATGGGCAGTCAGTGCCGTTTAATCCACTGGAACTTAATTTCGACAAAAATAATTATATTAAAGGGTATTATAGTCTGTTTTCTGGAACTGATAAATTTGGCCAAGGCCAAGGATTATTCATTTCAAGGGGAGAATATATAAACGGGAATACATTGTTTGATTTCAATTTATCACGTGACCTTTGTAACGGAGAACATTTTAATTTGATTAAACACAGGAACTTCAGACTGGAATTAAACTTTGCAAAAGCTCTGCCTCACTCTAGCTCTGCGATAATTTTAGCAGAATTTGATAACGTAATAGAGATAAACAAAAGGAGAAACATTTTACATGATTTTGGAAACTGACATGGATGGATATCAGATACATTTTACTTCATTAAGACATCCGAACACTTCATTCGTTTTCCGTGGTGTATTTGCATCTGACACAATACCATTAATTAAAGAAAATTCTGCCATTTTTGTGAATGTAGACAAGTCTTCTGAGCCTGGTTCCCACTGCGTAGCATTCTTTTGTGAAGGCGGAAAAAATGATTTTTTCGATTCGTATGGAAACCTAACTGAATGTTTTGGCCCAAGATTCCAAAATTTCGTATAAAATTATTCGTCTGTGAGTTGGAATTCGACTGCCCTACAAAATCTTACTTCCAATGTGAGTGGAGCTTATTGTATTTATTTTATTTTAAAACGATGCCAAGGATTTCATTGTATTCTATTGAAAGGAATTTTGTTCTTTCCAAGAAAAGTGATTTTCGAATGTATCAGTTTCTGAAAAAACGATATTGTGTAAGAATGATTTTTAAGCAATAAATTAAAAAATGAAATATTTAAATTCTTGTGTCTTTTCTCTGATTTAAAAAAATCATTTGATTACCTTTAACTTACTATGAACAAATGGTATAAATCTAACCACGCATAAAATTATATATTTAGTGATTGATTATTAATTCATTACACTTGCGACATCCGTGCACCTCTCTCATAGGTGGATCAACAGGTTGTGAAAAGACACACATGGTTAAGAAATTGATTAATTACAAAATAATACACCCTTTTCCCCAAAATATAATTTGGTGTTCTGGCGCTTATCAAATTTCTTACAAAGAAATGAAAAATATTTAATTTCTGGAGGGTTTACCGTCTAACATTAACAGTGTTTCGAATGCTTTGATTGCCATAGATGATCTCATGTCAGAGCTTTGAAACGATAACAAGTTAACGAAACCTTTTACAAAAGGAAATCATCATCGAAATTTGAGTATTATTTTTATTGTTCAAAACATCTTTCACAAAGCCAAACAGATGCGTGATATTTCATTTAATGCGCATTATATGTTTCTGTTTAAAAAACCCGAGATCGTGCTCATGCATTAAGGCAGACAACTTTACCGAAACAACGTTAAATTTTTTCGGGAAGTGTACGAAGATGCCACCTCAAAAGCATATATGTATTTGATGATTGACCTGACACCTCAAACAGACGATTCACTGCTGCTGCTCACTGGGCTTTTGCCGGGAGATAAATACTACGTGTATCAATTTCGCTAGTTACTCTTACCTTACGTTCCTCATAGCATCAGCAGTTCTAGATTTGGAAGGTTTTCAGCTCTCTCCAGGACGTTTTATCGTTAAAGATCTGTGCCGTGAATGACGATACTTTCTGCGGGCGATGACATTTAAATCACCTCACTCTTTTGAAAGTTTAGACCGTAAGGAACAAAACATTTACTCTTGGATTACTACGTTTCTACATCAGATTGAATGGAATGATGGTGAATTACCATACGATACTTTTCATTGTGTGTTGACAGTCATATTCGAAACGTTTCCCTATATTAACGTGAAAGAACTTGAAAAAAAGATATTTTTAGAATTTCTGACATGGCGGGGGATCTTATACCTGGATGATTTGGAATGTCCTAGGGTAATAGATTTAACTTCTTTCGATGTATTGTGCCATATAAACACGGGAATAGGCTTTCAGCATTGTGAAGTCTACAAATATGAAGCATTTGACAAACACTTGGAAACGATATAAAGCCTTATTTTTTTGTGTTTTCAATTTCTATAGTGATCAGCCTGTCATCGTGTACGCAACAACATTTGGAATACCAGAAATTTATTTGTAAATTTAAATCGAAAAGTTCAATTTTAAAACGTGTCCAAACATTGTTATAAGATCTTCGTGTGAATGTATTTCGAATGTCCTTCGTGGGA
>BGPR01034432.1:0-16482 GCA_013235015.1 Araneus ventricosus
AAATCGCGAATTCGGCGTCCTTTTGGCGCTAGAATATTCCCTAAAACCCTTAAGTAATTTACTAAAAATAGCTATTATTCCCTTCACTTTGCCACGTGTCTATATGTTAAATCCCTACCTGAGAAAATGCAGGGATCTATCTTCTGTTCTCTTTTGACTTGAAAACTTAAACGAAGATGCACGTATGTCAGCCACTCTCCTTAAAGATGACTTAAATATTTGGATAATAAAAGAAAATAAGTTAATAACTCGGCTCGTTAAGGACTACAACCACGAATATATATATATATAAAACTCTAAGTTACGTGGCGCAGTAAAGCGATTAATTTCTCTTTTGCCGACGGCAATGATCGGTTTGTTTACAAAACAAAATCGGTAGCATCCTCCATGTTAGGCATAACTTCATAGTCTTGGCCCGTTACTATATTCGCTCTGGTGTATAATCAATTTTTCTCGGAGGAAAAAAGGAGTTTAAGATGAAGAGTTCACAATATTTCCTACATTGTAATGAAACTTTGGGTGAAATGATCCAAAAAATCAATAGAAATGAAGCAGATGAGCTAATTCGAGCCAGAAAACATTTAGATCAACATCAAAATATTTTTAAGTCAGCTAAGATAAAATCGTGTCAATTCACAAATTGAGGTGAACATCATGGAACTTACTTTGTGAACATTGTACATTGGCTACTTTTCTGTTATACGCACACCACAATGCGCTTTTTTTTGTCTTGGCTGATTTTTTTGGAGCGCTAAATCGCAAATTTGGCTCTAAAAGCGTCAGGAAATTCGCGGTAAGCGTATATTCGAGCGTAGATGCTCTGCGCGGAATCAGCTAGTTTAAATTATCTTCCTATCATCAATTGTAAGGAAGTTCTAGAGAAAGGAAAATTTCAACACTCCACATTTCCACCCACTTTGATCTGAAGTGCCTTCCTCGAAATCGGCTGATGTATATAAAATTCCCAAATTTCTTTGAAACGTTTTATCTTACAATAAGGAATAAAAGAACTTCTCTTAAAATGCCAAAAATAAGACGTTTATACTGCAAACAATTCATATCAATGGATTCAGTGCTATCCGCCATGAATCCTCATCTGAAGTATGAAGAAATTAATCCGAAACAAAAGAAGCATCGTAATAGCTTGATCTATAGAGCTCATGAAGCCGCCATAATAATCACTTCCGCATTAAATTGAAAGCCGCAAAAGAATAAAAGGACTAACAAAAGAAATAAAAATATTGTTGTTCCCTTTCTGCTTGTTGTTAAATAAAATTCTATGAAAGACTTGGGAGAGTAATTTAGAGGAATTTCCTTACTCCGCGATCTTCACTATTTCGATAAGGCAGAGTGCATTAAGAAAAGATTACACCGTCTCAAGTAGAGTTAAAAAACGCCGATACCATCCTAAAGTTCAGACACATCAACTTATTTTGCCTTTTTTGGAATTACTACCTCATATCAATCTCTTCTTCTTTTTCTGCTTTCTTTTTTTGTCATTTTGCCCGGAAGACCCATGGAAAAAAACATAAAAATCTGCATTTTTAAAAACATTCGTGAAAAAGGAAAAAAACGCTTATTTTAACTTTGATGAAACTAGTAATTTTTTACCCTACAGAGTTCTAGTGAACATGAAATTAAATAATCGGATGGCCGGGAAAAAACGCTACCATGTTGGTGGCAGTTTTTGGATAGGAAAGTCAACATCATAATTGCATGGTCTATAAACTCATCAAGCCTTTGTAAAAATCATTTCCTCCTTAAATTGAAAGCCTCACAAGAATAAAAGGACTAACAAAAGAAATAAAAACATTGTAGTTCCATTTCTGCTTGCTGTTAAATAAAATTCTATGAAAGACTTGGAAGACTAATTTAGAGGAATTTCCTTCCTCCGCAATCTTCACTATTTCGATAAAGCGGAATGCAAAAAGAAAAGATTACACCGTCTCAAGTAGAGTTAAAAAACGACGATACTATCCTAAAGTTCAGACACTCCAACTTATTTTGCCTTTTTTGGAACTACTACCTCTTATCAATCTCCTCTTCTTTTTTCGCTTTCTTTTTTGTGTCATTTTGCTCGGAAGACCCATGGAAAAAAACATAAAAATCTGCATTTTTAAAAACATTCGTGAAAAAGAAAAAAAAAACGCTTATTTTATCTTTGATGAAACTAGTAATTTTTTACCCTACAGAGTTCTAGTGAACATGAAATTAAATAATCGGAAAGGCGGGAAAAGACGCTACCATGTTGGTGGCAGTTTTTGGAAAGGAAAACCAACATCATAATTGCATGGTCTATAAACTCATCAAGCTTTTGTAAAAATCATTTCCTCCTTAAATTGAAAGCCTCACAAGAATAAAAGGACTAACAAAAGAAATAAAAATATTGTAGTTCCCTTTCTGCTTGTTGTTAAATAAAATTCTATGAAAGACTTAGAAGACTAATTTAGAGGAACTTCCTTCCTCCGCAATCTTTACTACTTCGACGAAGAATATAAGAAAGTCAGGAAAAATAATTTAAAACATAAATTTTAACAAGATATTTTATTACAATTCATTACTTAAAAACAGTACCGGTAAAATAGATTTTTTTACAAAATCATTTCATTTCTCTAATCAAAAATGTAGATAGTGAACTATTAATAAATCATGAAAATTTTCAAAATTAATTTTTAAAAGGCGAGAATGGTCGTAGTGAAAAATATGACTCAATGTGCAAGTTAAATGAATTTAATAAGACATTTCTGAAAGAAAGATTTCCAAAACAGCAATAACATATTTCAGAAGTTTCGAAACATATTATTACATTTGTCAAATTATATTTTATGTCTTGATCACTCACGAATATATGCTTTTTTCATAGTTCGAGAGGATTCTAAAATTTTTCTGAATTATTTCGTCTCTTTATGAATAATAACACTTCGCTTAAAATACTAAAAAAAATGTTTACGCTAGAAAAAATTAGTGGTTTCTATTTTGATTTCTCTTTTTCAGAAAGAATTTCTTAATCCGAAACAATCCTAACACTGTAATTGGATTATAAACTCATTAAGCCTTCGTAACAATCACTTCCTCCTTAAATTGAAAGCCTCACACGAATAAAAGTACTAACAAAAGAAATAAAAAATTGCTGTTCGCTTTCTGCTTGTTGTTAAATAAAATTATATCGAAGACTTAAAAGGGTAATTTAGAGGAATTTTCTTTTTCCGCAATCTTCGCAATTTGATAAGGTAGAGTCCAAAAAGAAAAGAATACACCGCCTTGAGTGGAGGCAAAAAAAAGCCGATACCATTCTCAAGTTCAGACACTTCAACTTATTTTGCATTTTATGGAACTACTACTTCTTATCAATCCCCTCTTCTCTTTGGTTTTACTTTTTGTCTTTTAACCGAAAGAGTCATGGACAAAAATATGAAGTTGAATGTCTTTTAAAATCTTCGTAAAAAATCAAATATAAAAAATATTGATTATTTTATCGTTCATTAAATTTGCCGGTTTTTTACCCTCCAGAGTTCTAGTGAACATGAAATTAAGGAGTTCCATGGCGGGAAAAATTTTGGAATGTCGATAGCAGTTTTCAGGAAAGCCTGCGGTAGCTATTGTTTGACATGTCTTGAAACTGCTTTATGTCTCAAGTGGAATTTTGAGACATATAATTTGCTTTTTGATATATGTATGATTAAGTGAAAAACTTTTTTCCATATTAAGAATGATAATGAAAAAAATATTTAATCTTTGGATTGTTTTACTTTTCTGTTTAAACCTGTGTACTGGACTGCAGGCATGGATAGTTAGCAAAATCAAATCTTTTAGAAAAAAACATCATCTTGAACTCTTTTAATAACCTTATTAAACTAAATAAAATTACGTAAATTATTGTTAGAAATTTTTCGAGCTGATTACTCAAAGCTCTCTTCAGAAATATAAGGCTAATATAAGGCAATGTTCATGTTTTCTGCTGTTTTAATTCAGTTTGAAAGAAATTAAATCGCATATAGCCTGAGGAATCTCTTTCATGTGGTTGATGATGAGCAAAAAAATATTGTAAAACATCACATTCCACTGATTAAAATATTGTAGTTTGTTTTGAAAAACATGAGAAAAGATGATGGCTTGCCCAAATGTTTGCCATTATTAACAGAATATTACACTGTAAAAAAAACCGTTTTTTACCCGGACTTTTTCCGTATATTTGACGGTTTAAAGCTGTTTTGTTGACAAAACGGTTTTTCACCGTTTTCCGCTCCAGCCATAAACGGTTTAAAACCGTCAGTACAAATTCTATTTTTAGTCATATTTTATTGCTTTTCGTACGATAACTTTCCTTTTTCTTAAATGCAATTTTATTACATTCATTTCATGTTTTTAATAGGGTTCCATCTCCGCTATTGTTTATACATGTTGCAGTAACCTGTTGTCACTCATGGAAGCTAACCTTAAAACACGTGTTCTGGCAATAGTTGATTTTTGCACCACTAAGTGGCGCCACGAGAGCTATAGTGATTTTAAAACTCAAATAGATTATTTTTACTTCATTTGTTGAAGTCTCCGGTGGTCTAGTGGACTGAGCGACAGCCTTTTATTTCCATGAACGCGGTTTCGACCCCAGGCTCGGCGGAGTTAGAAGTTTTGTCACTATCTTGCATCGAAATCGTCCAAGTAAGTTCAATTAAAAATTATATTGATTGAACTAATTGAAATTAGTAATTAAGCCTTGATTATAATTAATATTCCTAATTGATAATACACATCAGCAAATTTCAACTCAACTCGAACAGAAGGAGAAAAACAACTCAACTCAGTCGATGACGTCACTTACTTCGATGACTTAATTTTTACGGAGAAAACTTGATTTCATACGGTAAAAAACCGTTGTGACTACGGATTTACTTCGTAACTTTTACGGTTTTGCACAACCAACCCAGCTGCCAGTTTAAAACCGTAAATTTTACGGGATTTTTTTTACAGTGTAATAATCAAGATATTTGTAAATCATAATATAACATATTAGCACCATTCCTTTAATTCTTGAGCTCACAAACAATTTCCAAAATCGTTCTCTAAATTTAAATCTAACTTGGCAGATAAACTGAGTCGTAGAATCATTATAGGCCGCCTTTTAACCTGAATAACACTGGTATCTACTAGCATCTTAAAAGAAAACTCAAAGCCAAATTCTCCAAGAGAACGTCATAAAATACAAATATCGCGGTCAGTGAAAGGGTACAGTACATTCCTCTTTAGTACATTTTACAGTACATTTCTAAAGAAATGGCGAAATTTGCTTAATTTTCCATAAAATGCGCAGCAGTTTATACTAAAAAGTATGAGTTTTCTCATTAATGTGTTCGTTAAATTGTCTTCAACGGGGCATCAATATAAATAACATTAACATTTCAATTTCAAGGTTAAATGAAACAATTAAAGATTAAAATCAGATAGTAGTTTAAAACTAAACAAATAAATAAGTAAACAAAAAGAGTAAGTGTTTGTGATATTCCGCTTTTAAAAAGACTTAAGGAAAAAACAGTTTCACATTAGGTACATAGCAGAAAACACTCCAGCGACATAATCGCCAGGATATATATATTTCTTTGTTCGAAGAGGAAACTTTAAAGGATAAACTTTATAAGATGATAAAGTCGTAAACGTTCTGTCTCTTCTGAAAAAGTAATAGACGCAAATAACCGAATAGACAACTATTTTAGAAATTTTTAAAAATATACATTAAAGATAGTTGTTGTGAATATGCAACAGTTATAAAAAATAAACATCTTTTTAGAAGTATCAAAAGAGAAGTTACAGAAAAACTTCAATTAATGGTCAGAAAAGAAAACGTAACGCTCCTTTGTAGTATTACTTACATTAATACTATACATAAAGAGTAAAATCAAACAAAATACAATTAACAATTCAATTGTTTTACATTACTACTCTTATATTGAAGATTCTATTTATCGTTTTGTAAAATTAAATTAAATATATTTGTATTATTACATGTATTAAGGATTTTATTTTCTATTTTCTCTCAAGCCAGAATTGAAATCATGCTACTGTATAAATAATAGAATACAAAAAAAGAAAAATACAGAAGAAGTAAACAATAGCGGTAACAATTCACCTTTTTACGCGCCCAACGCAGCAGTATCCAATGATTGCATCCACAATATTATCCTACAATTAACCAACAAATCACTATAGAATTAAACATAAAAAAAATTGTGCTCTAACAATCAAAATAATTAAAACACACAAAAGAAAACAATTAGTATATAAAAGAAAAAGAATTAAAATGGAAGAGAACTCGAATATCGAAATTTTTCGAAGACCACTCGCCATCGGAGTTCTAACATGGATAAATTTTCTGTCAAGAGCATGACTATATAGTCAAAAATTATACCCCCTGTGGGATATTGAATTTATCCAGTAACTGAAATAAAGGAAATAATCTCTTTAGAAAAAGAAAAACTAATGAAATCCTTTATAACAAATCCAAAAGAGAGACTAGAGAACTTAAATATTTACCGTCTGTCGATATAGAAGCAAGAATGACGCTATAACTTACCAGAACAAAGGAAGTATAGGTCTAGAGGCTAGCATACCTAGCTCCATCTATGTAGAAAAATTGGAACCAATTAACAGAAGAATAAAAGCTCTTCAGACTTTTTTAAATAAGTTATTGACGTTAAAGAAATTATTTGGGCTACTGTACAAATCCATTAAGAGATTTCTGTTAACCGTCTATGACCCTGGTTCGACCAGGGTCCGGCCGATGACGATTAATCGAAATTTTACTGTATTTTAATCTTTCAAAACATTTTGTTGAGTTACACCTCCCTGAGTCTGAATAAAACATTTTTTGAATTAGGTGTACAGTACGTTCTTGAACACAATAGTTCAGAAACGGAATCAAATATATTGATGAAACACTGCATGTAATCTTAGTACAAATATTACAGATCTATATTACATTTTGGACAAAATACGTCCTAGGTAAGACTATCTGTCGATGTGAGTACAAATCCAATAACACAAGAAGCTAGATAGATGAACTATGCCATGTGCTCCTTCGAGAATAATTATAAATATATATAAAATTTTCGAATAAGAAGTTAATTACAAATATTATTTCGTTTTGCTATTTAGTGTGGAAGTCTACGAGAAAATCGAAGCGAGAACGTTCCTATTTATTACCGCAAGCTTCAGTCTTGATATTATAATACTTTCGATATGGGACGCGCAAGGGAGTGTTTTACACCCCACACCATATACAATATACAATCTTCTGTCTTCCCTTAAGTTGAAATGAGTGAAATCTATGCTTGGTCCCTTTAAGGTCACATTAAACAAATAGAAGTGTTTCAAGAAAAAATTATTTATTTATTTTTATTGGAAAGTAGCTTAAAGGATATGAAACACCCCTTTGCTCATCCTAGCGTAAGGTTTATTTGTTCAGCTGAGTGAACATGTTAGTGGTAGGAGGATAATGATGCCTGGTTGTTTATGTTTTGGAGAAGAAACAAGTGGATTCCAGAACATTATTTACTTCTAAAATGCAGAGTTTTCAGGTACGAAAACTTATAAGCTAGAAAACAGTGCAAGTGAAAATGTCTTGAGAGTGATGCAAAATGAGAGTGATGTTTTGTTCGTTATTCTCGCGGTCATGAAATGTCTGTGAAAACCTGCTCCACATATACCGTAGCTTTTGGGGAATCAGGTGGATATATCCTCTCGGTAATCAGTTTTTGTCAAGGAGTTATATTTTTGTTAGCCTTTGGGCCTTTCAAAAGTATAGTTACAAAAATATTTCTGTGGGTGTATGGTGTAAACAGACCAACATGCAGGATAATGAAGTTTAATCACAAATATGCAGGAAAACACGAAGCACAGCTAACAGGAAACAATAGATCTTGCACAGATTAACAACGTAAACAGACAACAATTCACAGGTAATAACAGTTCAGCACTTTGAGATTTAGCAACACAAACAGTCAGCAAATCACTAATAACGACAATAACAGCACTTTCAATAGCGCTCAGCTCGCTCTGCAGACGAAACTCCAAAGTCGTTCCAGTCGATCAACAATCACTGATCCCTGAAGACCGGCCTTATATACTCTCCCCGACCGGCCGTGACGTCACATGGAGTTTTCTCGTACATTCAAGCTTATTTTCTTTCCTAATAGAGATATCTAGAAAAGGGTCGCATTTTCTAGATTCATCGATTTGTCGCCAAGTCGCCAAAATGGTAGTCAAGTTTGTCGCCAAGGTCAGGAGTCCAAGCCTGGTTGCTGCCAGTTATCCCATACTTACCCCTCTAAACCTCTCTTCCCACCCATAAGACTAACATTGCTGGAAAGCGAATTTCCATGTTCGTAACAGTATATAAAGTAAATTAAAATGTAGATTGTGTCAATTTTCCTCTTGGGCAAAACATACGACTTGCTAAACACAAAATAACTTTCAAAATGATGCGTGAAGACAGCGAAAAAAATTTTTAAAAATTCCTCTGCCAAAGCTAATCATCATTTGGAAATAACTCATGGTACTAAATATAAAAAAGTATTTTATCATTCAGCATTTATTTAAAAAGAAGATATCCGATTTTTCTTTGTCAGTCACCTCTTGGGAGAGCATTTTTGTCAGCGATTTTTTTAAATAATATTCCTTAGGGCACAACTCTAATTCAAACAAAAATTTTAATAGTGTTTTTGTTTCTTGCTAAGGTCAAAGAAGATGTTTTGAAATAAAAAAAAATTATGTATCACAGCATCATCACATGTATTATACGTGTTCCTTGTTCCTATTTTCATAGTTTCTTAAACATTTTGTTAATTTGTTTCAAACCAAGTACTTCCTATAACGAATTAAAAAGATATGCTGAGAAAAAGTCCCAGTCTATAGAAGCGAGATTAGATACATTAAATAAATTGCCTCCATCTATCTTTATGTACTTAAGCAAAATGCTAATTTTGAAGTAAAAAGAAATAATAAAAGCGCGGATCTATTTTTAAATTTTCTTCCTGCTTACTCTATTGTAATTTAACCGATACCATAATTAGCCAGAAACTAATGTTGGTATTGTTCCAAGTCCATTAAATTCCCGTAAAATGGAATTAACTCAACTGTGTGAAATATTTCTTGGCAAAAGATAACATTCAGCTTTGCGTATTTCATTATCTTCAATTTTTTAGATTAAAACCGATGAGGAAGAAACTATATTTAATAATTTATTTTTTCTTCTGAATGAGTTCCTTAGTTCATTAGTGAGTTTGCATTTTTGAAGGAAGATATGTATTGGAATTCCTTTGCTTACCTTATTATCCAATGAAATACCAAATCATATTTTTCTATGGTTCAATAATTCGAATACCATATTAATGTCATTAAATCATTAATAACTACATTCACTTTTAACAACTGTTGTAAGCAGATATAAATTCAATCGTTTTTGAAATAAAAAAGCATACAGCATCCTATTTATTTTTAGAGGAGTGTTTTAAGTTAGGTTATAAATAAGAAAGTGACATAGTAATTATGTGAGTTTAGTAATTACAGTAATAAGGGCGACCGGGGCAAGTTTGTACAGGGCCAATTTAGTAAATTTTTACCCTCCTATATTGGCTTTAAGAGCTCGTGCTATTAGAATATTATAATTTATTATGGATTATCCTCTTAGGTTGTTCTTCTGTAGTTATTTTAAGCTATTTAGTTGATTATTTTTATTATAAATAAATCTTATATGCTGAGTTATGACAAAAAATGGCGATGGGGCAGGTTTACACAGTGTGCAATCTTGCCCCATCACCATTTTTTAGGTTAGAACTGGCAAAGTGGCATTTGCGTTACAAAGTCATTCCCAACACCTGAAGATGTGAGGCCATTCAAAAAGAAGTAACGAAGGTAGGAAAAAAGCAAACCAATTCTTACAGATGCACCTGTAGAAAATGCTTTATAAATAGAGAATTAAAAATCAATAAAGAGGAAATTAGCATCAACCCATCATACTATGCCTCAGTCAGTGAACTCCACTAGAACACATTATAGTAAGGAACAAAAACAGTGTGGATAAAAAGTTTAAAAATAAGAAAAACCTTGTTCTGAAAGAAAATTTGGGAAATGTTGAGCGTAAAAAGACACAGAAAACCAAGAAAACTTTTGATTCTGATGAAGAGTATGACGATGAAAATTGTCTGTGTATTTACTGTTTAAATCCATACGAAGAATCAAGATCTGCCGAACAGTGGGTACAATGCGCCGAATGTAAGAGGTGGGCTCATGAGGACTGCATTACCAATGGCAATTCAAAATATTTTGTATTAATAAATTGTGACAGTAATTTTGAAAACTATTAGGATTCACCGTAATTGTTTATAATCTATTATGTACTTTTTGAAATAAACAAGGTTTCTTTGTATTTAATTTGCTGTATTTTAATCACTGTAAGCCTTCTATTTAATCATTTTTGGTGGTGTGTAGACGTGCCCCGGTCATGGGGCAAGTTCACACAGGTGACCTCATGGAAAGAAAATGGTATAATTACAAAAATATAATAATTTAAAGTACTTAAAAATATACACTGCATGCCTTAAAGTCTAACTGATTAATTGGTAATGAAAATGAAAGAAATACATTAAAGCCTTTAAACAGAAAAATAAAAAATGAAAAAGTGTGTAAACCTGCCCAGGTCTTCCCTACATAAGAAGACTAAGTTTTATAATTAGTTCAGTAAAGTTGTGCTGAAAGAAATGATTTTTTCCGCTACTAAATGCAGACAAAATTTAATTATTGTTACTCTAAATAAATAAAACAGCATTTTTATGATATTTTTTAAAGTATTCTTGGTGTCCAATCTTTGCGACAAAAGTAAGCGTTCCAAAACTTGCATTTCGAATACTATACAATTTTTTTACACCAATATGGCTTTAATACTGAGACATAAATATTTGATAAACATAATTTTATCACACATCAAATTTTTAAAAATTCGTTTCTCTGTCAAGAAAATAACATTTTCTAACTGCTTCTAACTTCCTGTTAGGTAAAAAAATGTTGTATTCGGGTTTTTTTCCGAGAAACTGCTGTATTTAACAGCAAAAGGTTGTATTTTTTTCCGTCTATCTGCTTTCATAAATTTGAAAAGGAATGTGATACATAAAATTATCCTATGTCTGTTCTTTTATTTGTCAGATACATAGATGACACGTGGTTTTTAAATCACAAAAGAACAAACAGTCATTTCAACAGCCAAATATATTAAAACTTTCGACTCTCTCTAAACCGTTCTTAAATTACATAATTACATTATTATACCCTTCTTAATGCATATAAAAGCCCGATCTCATGGTAGAAATTGAATCCCGCAGACAACTGTCCCTGTATATAGGAGATATAGCTTAGAGATGCCACAAATTGGAATATTCAGACTGCAAAGCCCTTTGTATCTCTTCGCAGTAAAAGGCTTCCAAATGTGTGGATCGGAGATCGTATACGGGGTGGGTAGGATTCTAACTATTGTAACTATTATGATTAGTCATTAAACAGAATGACACATGAAGCGAAATGTAGCCGTTTATCGTAATTGCATCTCAGGAGAAATCTCCTTTGTAACTAAATATATCCCTTTCCGCTACTGGGTGCCTCATTCATTATCGAGCATTATCGCCACGTGAAATTGGGTGATATCTCGCTGATGGTACAAACGTAACAAACGAAAACTGTAATGTATCTTTAGGGCTGAAATGGTAATCTGGTTCTCCAATCAACATTGAAATGGTTATACACAAATGATGATAAACTATTCTATTGTAGCACAGAATTGGTTTGAATGACAGCTGTTTCCAATCCCTCTTTAGTTAAATTAAGGGCATTTGAATGTATAAACAACATTCTATACATCTGCATTAACTTCGTCGTGCTGTCTCGGTTTCTTCACAGGAGTGTCACGTGCTCGACACCCGGTTCCATGAACGATCTTTCTTGTACACAGCTGTTGTAGTCGTTAAATCTCTCAAGTCAAATATCTTCCCGATAGTGTGAGGTGGAAGTTTGGGAAGGAATTCGGTTCAGGTGGGAGGTGGACCACGGTTCAGATTTACAAACCTAAATTTTCATATAGCTGCGAAACGGGAGTTGCCTGATTAAACTAAATTAAAACTGGATATTAGTGGAGGATTGGTACAAGTTTCGAGTTAAGTGGCCTTGAAACCTTCGAAAACTATCTTTGGATGTGGCCCTAATCCCTATTAAATGCTTAGTCGGCGATGAAACGTTCTCAATGTGTTCTGAAGTGGAAACTAATGTTATATGTGCGACCCTTGACCTTGTTTCAATCTTACATTGTCAGTCCCGAAAAGACTTCTTTCAAAATGAGATATCCGTCATTTTGTCTGTCATTTGTCTTTCTTGTGTCAATAGTTTTATATTTCTATCTGGATTTTCTTATAGTCATGCTTTATATTTCTGTTTGCATAGACTTTTGCATTATGAACAGATTTTAACATTTTGAAACTATAGGTTTTTTAACACTTGTTTATAGACCTAATTTTGGACTGACCATCATAAGAAACGGTAGGTCTAGCCCTTGATTTCGCAATTATTTTTCTCTCACCATTTTGTACTATTTTACTTTTGGAATGATATAAGTGACAAAACGTGACTCTTGAGCAATAAAACCTACGACATACTGCACTAATAATTTTCCCAAACCTTATTTTAACGTGAATAAATTTTGCTATTAAAGTTAACTGTTAAAATCCTAACGAATTCTTTTTACAAGGCTAAGGCAATTCATTTGAGTGTCTTATTCATCTATATATTTAAAATAATATGGTAAAACCTTCAGACAGTTCGCCAGCCCTAACCACTCGACGGATTTCGATATTTTTTTTTCATATGAAACTTATGATGTCTAGATATGTCATCAAAGGTCGCCTGCGCCCACCACTCCCCATTTTCGAACAAAATCGAAAAAACATTTTCCACCATATATTCTCTATATGATTTTCGATTTCGGATGACAGCTACTGCAATAGATCGATTACTGTGGCCGGAGTCCTAATGGCGATCAACGGCCACGGCCCGACAACCCCCCCTTCCAAGGAGATATTTACTATCACTGGAGTAGGGGAGTCGACCCCTACCATTACTGAGCCCACGTCCAGGAGCGAGAACTCGCTTACTTATCTGGTTGCCTCTCAACCACGTACTCGTGGTGCCCCCAGGTGGAAGTAGAAATACCAGAACATCTGGATATACCCCCGCCCTGCCGAAATATCATGGGCAACTAAATGACAGCCGTTGCAATAGCTCGAGTACTGAGGCCGGAGTCCTAATAGACTAACACCAGGCCACGGCCTGACCCTCCCGAAGGAGGTACGTACTATCACTGGAGGAGGGCTCCAGAGCCCCTCCACTACTATTCCCCCAGGAGAAGCGAGTGCCTCTTAACTCACCCTGCGGCCACTCATCCGTGTACTCGCGGTGCCCCCCGGAGTATGTGGAGGTAGAGATTATGTATAAGACTGAGTGCCTGCTGGACGCACGTCTGGGCAGTCTCTGACAGAATCAATCTGAGGTGTCGAGAAAAAGCCACAGTTATGGTCGTTTAAGTTTTCAAACTATCTCAGAGTTCATCCAACTGTTCCACGCGCTGCAACCACATGCGGTCATTTGACCGCCAGTCTACCTTCACATCTGGACAGCACCTTAAACATCTGAGACAGCAATTGTCAAACCTTTCCTACCTATGGGGAAACGTTGAGCTACTGCTTTACATATATCTATACCGTAGATGTAAAGTCATGACTCGTGTATTTTTTTTCGTGACCTTAGCATCCGTCTCTCTAGCCGAACTCACAATGTAAAGGGAATCTGAAATCCTACATGAATTACAAAGAATCTTCTAAGGTATCCGACTGTGTTCGGAGACATTTTTTTGAAAAATAACTTATATATATTTTTTAATGTTATTTTTCAACTGCATATGTTTTAAAACTATGAAAATATTGTAAAATTAGGCTTTCAAAATAATATTTTTTTTAAAAAAACTGAGAAATTTGAAGAAAAATGACTAAAATAATTGCCTTACGCTAACAGCCATAGACAAAATTATATTCTAAATATACATAAATCCTTGTAGGAGGACATTTTTATGACAGTTATCTGTGTTATGCTCTAAAATATATCTTGTACTAGTTTTGAGATATAGCTGAACATAGTTACAAAACTGGTAATTTTTCATAAAAAAATGCTTTTCGTTTATATTTAAGCACTTAAAAATAATACTTGATTTTAAAATCGAACTTAGTTTTTAGAGGAAAACATCAAGCATATTACAGGAAACAACCTCAGAAAATTTCATATCAATACTTGAATAACTTTTTGAGAAATCATTGTTACGGTCGACAGTTTTCTTCAAAAATATCATTTCTCAGAAAACACATTTCAAGTTTTCATGCAACATAAAATAATGCCAACAGTTCGGTAATAAAACAGGTGTAACTCCATTTGTAATTCACGTAGAGTAAAAAGTGAGGCAGTTTTAGAAGGCTGATTAAACAGGAATTAAGTCATAAAAACGTTTTTGATAATTTCATCGAAAACAACGATTTTAAACCAGTTGGATACCTTAAATCCATTATTATGTATATGCTTCCCACCATCTATAATATATTCTTATCAATTATCAAATGCAAATATTTGCATTGCGAAATGTCGCAAATACTGAAAAATACCATAAACACCATTCAGTTCATTTCCAATTAATCAGTTGGCATTCTGGATTTAATTTGATGTCTTGGCATGGATACGCTCATGTGAAGATCGACAATTCATTTATTGTTCCTGATAACGGATGTGTTCATGTGAAAGAGATTAGCTTCCTTTTGCGTTTAGTAAAATACATGCTTAAACATAAAGAACTCTTTTTCCCTTACATTTTTTAGTACTTACCATGAAAAGGACTAACAATTGTCTGTGCTAATTCAGCAATTTATTATTTCTTATATTGTAATATATATTCGTTCTTTTTTCCCCAACATTTGAATTATTATAACTATCACAGTAAGCAAGTAAGCAGTTTGAAATGGAGAAGCATCAAGATGACAAATTTTGACCTTCTCTTCATTATCTTTTTCAAGCCAAAAATTCTTCCTACATAAAACTTCTACAAACATAAAACTTCAAACACACGCAAAGACTTGAGACACAAAACAGCGTAATGACATGTCAAACAATGGCAATCTCAGACATTTTTAAAAACTGCCAACAGCATGACAGTTTTTCTTACCCAACATGCAACTCTTTAATTCAAAGTTTACGAAAGCTCCTAAAGGTAAAAATGACAACTTTTCATCTCCAGATAAAAAATAATTTTTTCTATTTTTTTCACGAAAGTTTTAAAATTCAGCTCTTCTTTTTTTACATTATTCTTTCGACATAAAAAAGGAGAATAGCAAGAAAGAAGAACCTGATGAGGTGTCTTCCAGAAAATGCAAAATAAGTTGGATCTGAACTTTTGAATAATCTCGAAGTTTGTTATATGCCTGAAAATGATTTAATATATATTTTTCTTTTTTTCATCGTACCTTTTTATCAAGTAGTGAAGACAGCAGAGAAAGAATTCCTCTAAATTTCTAAATTTTATGTATTTAAAAATAGGGAATGAAATCACTTAATTTTTAATAGAATTTACTCGCATTTTCGTCTCTGGGGCTTTCTTTCATCGTACCTTCTTATCAAATTGTGAAGACAGCAGAAAGGGAATTCCTCTAAATTCCTAAATTTTGTAAGATTTTATTTAAAATAGGGAATGAAATCACCAATTTTTTAATAATTTACTCATTTCATGTCTCTGAGGCTTTCTTTTTCATCGTACCTTCTTATCAAAGTAGTGAAGACAGCAGAAAGGGAATTCCTCTAAGTTCTAAATTTTGTAAGATTTTATTTAAAAATGATGAAATAGCAATTTTATAATAATTTACTCGCATTTCATGTCCCTGAGTCTTTCTTTTGAAGGAGAAAGTAATTATGAACTTAATGGAGGTTTATATTGACAATTCAGTTCTTTGCCTTTACTTTGGTTTGAGAAATTTAATTTTGCAGACAAAATATGATGAGTCTCTCAGCAAGCTTTTTTCAATGCAAACCTCTGTTTTTTGAAAATTTGTGGAAGCATGTCGTGCCAAATGCACCCTCACCAAGACTAGATTACCAAAGAGAATAGAATACCTTCATTAACTAGGTATTATATAGAAGCAACTTTTATATTTAGCCTCTTACTAAGATGGGGGGGGGGCAAAATTCACCATTTAAGCTATTATTTTAATCAGAGGCCTATTTCATGTGAAAATTTATCTAAAATAGTTCCAATCTATTATCTGGATGACTGTATCCAAATATATACTGAATTACAACTCTATAACAAACTCACCAATAGAGCTGCAGAATTTCTCTCTTTCTAAAAAGAGTTTCCTAATGAAA
>BGPR01034433.1:0-16482 GCA_013235015.1 Araneus ventricosus
CATTGAGGTAAAACGCCATGTTCATCGAAACTATGTATCCACTGTGGAGTGGGATACGACATATCGTCCTTGCACTTTTGTGAGCGGTATCACTGTCCGAATCTATCGGCGAGCTATACCAAAGGAAGCAAAGGCCATCCAAGACATTTTGAATGTGTGGTGTAGAAAATAACAAATTTTGTTATTGAGTTATTAATTCTTTCTTTTGTAATAATAAATGATATAGTCAATAAAGCATTTTACAAATCTTTCGCACTTTTCTGTTTTTATTGTAACTAGTATCAATATGCATCGGACACGTCATGGCCGTTTAAAGGTTATGGTTACAGATCAAATTTTCCTTGTGTTGGATGAATTTACAATTCGTCTAAGAAAAAATTGCTTATAGTATATCATTAGGAAATCGGAATTTAAATGTAAGCAATAAAATATAATGATGTTAACAATGCGATTTCAAAAACACAGGTATTCGGTGAAACAGGAGAAAATAGGCTTAAAACCCATATCAGGCTATATAGATTGCTAATTGCTTACCAACATTCAGACTAAGAGGTAAAAACAAATTTTCAGTAAAACAATAAACTTAGAAGAAGCCAGATATATGAATAAAATGGCTAAAGTTTTAGTTTTTTAAAAAATTTCAAATTCATTTATCATGTCATCAATTTCGAACAACAGACAAACAAAATGTGTTTTAATTTATAATACACACGTGAAAGAATTGTAGCAACAGATATTCATAAATGTTGGTGCTATTTTTATTGATATAAAACTGGCTTTTCTGAAAGAAAAAAAAAATAAATTTTGGTTTTCTGCCAGAACAATATATTTTAGTACTTAAAAAAAAAGGATTTATTCCAGAAGACAATTGAAAGAATTTATGAATTCTGTTTCAATTCCTTTTTTGTTGTCGTTGTTTCCTGTTGATCTTAGCCGCCAGTCTTGCGTTCAGGTTCGCTTAGGCTTCTTGCATGATTCCATCGAGTTTTTCTCGAGTTCGCTCTTCAGTGAAACAGTCTCAACGGAAAATCTCGCAGACGGATTAAATTTACATTCAAACATAAAATTTCACACAGATTACGATGTAAAATAATGAAAATTGATCTTTGCTGTGGTCTGCACCTTCAAAGCCGTTTGTTCTGGTCGGCGATTTTTATCTACAGATGTCTTGCTTGTCTTTGTTTCAGAAGATCAAGTATCCTTTTACGAACAGTTTCAAAGAGACGAGTTTACTTTTTAGCCTCGACTTTGCTCATCATACCGTTAAGGTGAATTCCAGCATAAATATTGTTTTATGTTCTCGGAAGTGCGAAGATAGACGGAAGTGCGAAGATGAATCCAAAATTCTGATAATTTCTTATTGCGAACTTTCAGACTTTGAACTTAAGAACTCGGAAAATGCAATGTGCCATGTTATTTATTCATCTGCAATGGCTGCTGAATGTATATATGTTTGTAATAGTAACGGTCAATTTTTGCCCAGAGCTTATGTAACAAATTAAACTTATTTGTTCTGTAGGTCGTCAGGGTCAAAGTATATTTTTGAACTATTGTTTTTTTTTCGCAAATTGTTACTAAAAAAATTCAAATGCTTCAGGTTTCCATAATTATCGTGTAATAAATAGTCCATTGAGCAACATTTAGAAATTGGTTTAGTTCTGAATGGTACACTTAGGCACCGTTTGGAATAGTGAATCCAAAATTCATAAATTGGTACTAGTTCCCGAGTGAACTTAATTTTTTTTTTTTTTTTTTGTGAAATTGCATACTATAATCTTTTAATGGTTTTTAAAAAGCTCTGTAGATATTCAAAGCCGTTGATTTGAGTATATTTATAACATAAATTTTCGCATTAAGAAAACGCCTTTTGAAATTTATAAATCTTTTATGATCCTGATCATTAATGAGTTTTCTGCATATTATATTACTTTCTTTGAAATATTCACGTTGTATAAATTTACCCATAAAATAACGTATTTAGTCAGAAAACTTTTTGAAAAAATATACTCAAAAAATTTGGTTTAGCAACAGATTCGAATATTAGACTCTCTTTGTGCGAATGTATTGAAATGGGTCAGTAAACTAACTTTTTTGAACACATTAAAACTGGGCATTATTAACCATAAGTGATTTCCGCAGATTTATATTAAAAAGAAGCAATTTTTATTTTTTAAAAATTAAATTTTACTATGAAAAATTAGTGATTTATTCCTAAATTAAGTTAACCGTTGAATTAAATTACAAATATTTTATAATGGCACATGGGCTTTTCAGTTTCTCTTTGGGTGTCCTAAACTTCATACATACAAAAACTTTCTAACTCCTTTCTGTATTGTTATTTTTTATACCAATGATTCTATACCCGTGGATTTCTAACAAAACGGAAAAAGAGGGTCGTGAAGTCATTATTTTTCAAATGATTGGCATATTCTTATTGATTTGATGATTTCAGATGATTGAATGCCGTTGTGCACCTTTGCATTCCAGAAAACTAAAATCAGTTCCATTGTTCAACGGAAAGTAAGTTTAATAGGTTTTTTTATTGTATTTCGTGATGAATACTATCAGAATTGGAAAAAGTTGCTATCCAAAAATAAATAAGCATCGAGTTATTGAAGCAGAAGTAAGAAAAAATATGCTATGTTATTGCGAATAAACTAGTAAACCCGTTCGAAACTCTCGTATATTCAACCCTCCCATCTACCACAAAAAAAATGAATTAGTCTTTTGTAGGATTATGTACCTATACAAAAAACTTCAAGACAATGATTGATTGATGTGATCGTATTTACAATACTTCTTTGCTTGAAACAATTGATAACAAAATGCAATCATCTTGAATTTTTTGTCACTTCCTGTAATTGATGTGAAAATATTGTTAGCGACACTTGAAAAGGCTACATAGAGTTGTCTATGAGTAAATACAGCATTTAGCAAGCATAATCCAACTCTTTTTATACTTCCTTGGATAAGAAGTATTTTCTGTTGTGAATTGTAAATCTGGAGCTTTCACCTTGTAATATTTGACAAATTTGAATATTTGTGCAAAGGGATTGTAATGCACCAACATCGTCTTCAACATACTTGTTATTTCTGGGTCGACAGGGTGTATTTCCAAGTCGTTGCTCTAAACCCTCGTCGGAATCATAATTTGTGTTATACTGGTTTATTTATTATGTCCTGCAGATGTATGCAAGCCACCGATTATGTCATACATTCGTTCATGAATTTTAAAATAAAATGGTCCACGTCTTGGGACATGTATAGAATTTACTTATACAGAAGCTAGATAAAGCGTTATTAAATTGACGAATGTTGTTTAAATAGCTTTTAGTTGTGTAAAGCACAATTTTAAGATAATCAGAAACAACTTCTAGTAAATTAAATTTATCCTTATTACGGCAAAGTGATGCTGATCCTTCTAGAGAAAAGAAACTTGCACCACAATATTTTCAAACTTTGTCCATGGGACCAATAGAGTGTTTTGTCACAACACAATCTATTTCCAAAAACCTTCCACAACAATAAGCCATTGTCGGCTTGCTTTTTGCACTCGTTTTCTTTCAATGTTTATTTTCAGCCGTGCAGTTGTGAAGATGTCTTCTTCTTTTCTAATCCTTCTGATCTGAATCAGATCAGATCCATGAGGTTGTTCGCCTTCATCACCTCCAACAGAAAATCCGGTGGCTTGAGCAGGTCATCATGCACCAAGGCAACACAGTCAAGCAGATATTGCGGAGTGGCCTCAGTCATGTTGCAATTTGTGCAGATATTGAACTTCTTATCACCACGAAAGAATCTGAGAGTTTTTAAGTGGCCGGAAGCTTAGCGAGCCAAAGCTGTTTGGTCTTTCCTAGCCCCCATAGCACCGAGGCCTTCTCTACTATACCGTGAATGAGCTGGTGGATGCCTCCAAGATATGTTAACAAGGGCCTTTCTTCTTGAGTATAATTCAAGGTAGGTCAAGGGTAAGATGAACTGGTGAAGATGTACTAGTAGTAGATTCTGTCGAATTCTGTGCTGCCGTTGTTTCATTATCTGTGCTGGTTGTAGTTGATCGATTTTCTCCCGAGACGGGATGATCTTTGTGAGTTTCTTAGCACACTTTGGCCAGACATCTGGTTCGTTGCCAGTCTTATGAAGAGAAGTCTCTCATTCACTCCTTCAAGAGTTCTTTCCCTCCATATGATTTCAGATATAAAGTAACAGAAATAATATATATTGTCGAATATTTTTCAACAAACATTGACTGTTTTAAGGGTTTAAATTTCGTTCTTAAACGTTAAAATTTAACATTAAGAAAAAAGGGATGTATAGTTTTCTTTAAAGTGCAAGTTGCTCAACTGATAATTTGCTTAAACAGGATAATTTTGGCATGTTCTATATTTCGTAAAAGTTGGGATTCAAAATTTTTCAAAACTAATATTTTTTATAAATATACATAGTTGGTTTTTTTCAATTTATCAAACAATTTCAGTTTTCATTTTATATATTCAAACATATTCAGGTCATTTAATCACTAAGGATGAAAAAAAACGGAATAATAAAACGTTGTGTTATATTGTTAAATGCAGAATTTACAATATTGTCGTCAATACATTGATCAGCGTTGTGGGAATATAGAATTTTCAATATTGTTTATATAGTATTGTCCAGTATTCGGCTTTTTTGTGAAAAATTATTCCATTGAATTGTTTGATAAATTATTGAACTAAAACTATTATATTTGTGCCAAACTTGTATGTTTACAAAACTTTTAAAAATTAAGATATAACATTCGGTATTCTTCGATATTCACAATATTGTTTAACACTGCCCAAAACATTTTACAGTATTGTGCTACTGGGGTTACTCCATGCATTGCCAGTTGTGCTGAAATGTGCTTAGAAGGCATTTTAGAAAAGAACGTGTAATCAATCGCTGTTTTCGTCATCCCTACCAACACATGATGTTGTTCAATATTGTGGATGCCGCAAAAAAGATATCGTATGAATATTGTAGAATATCTTGTGCTAATTAGGATGTTTGGCTTGCACCTGTGAGTTGTGGCTCTAGAGTTACTTAAAAGTGTTGATTGGTCGTAGGAATGTATAATACACGATTTTTTGAGTAACAAATATTTTTGCCATGTTTAAATATCTATTCCAAATAACTGTTATTTCAATCGCGCTTTTAATTTTCAAAAAATCTTATTACGTTCTTAGACAAAAAGTCGTTTTAGAACCCTTTACTTAGTAAAGTGCTTTAAAAAATTTAAATAAATAATTGTTATTTCTTTTGAATATAATTTGTATTTAGTTTTAATGTTTAGTTCTTTATAATGTCAACAGATGGCGCCAGCAAAATTTTTTTTCTATGTCTGTTGAAGGAGATGTTGGAACATCAGTCCATGGTACAGATGACGAACTGTGATTTTCTACACAATATCAAAAATCACACATACCAGTGAAGAATACTACTGTCAAAAAGGTGTGATTCAGTCATTTTAATAAAATACACGCAAAGTGTTTACTTATTTTAATTTCACTTCTTTTTAATATAATTTTTGCGAGGTTTTATTTTTTATTTCTATATACTGTTAACAGATGGCGCCATCAAGAGCTACTCTGAAAGCTCTCACATATATATAACTGCCTTTTCACACAGGGGGCATCACCACAATTCACTCGGGGGGGAGCAAAGTCTTCACTGGTGACCTTAGAGATAAAAAGGTCACGCTTCACCCCGCAGATCACTCTACCCTACCTCGTCTCTTATTATATCACATTTCGCACTCCCCCCCATCGCGGTTTAAGAAGTCTTTCTGTGAATCACCCCTCCTGTTGTGATATGCTTTCTCGAATTCGTCGCTTATGTAATTCCAAGCTTCTTCGAGAACGCAAAAGAGCAAGTATTCGTTTTTCTCTTTGATTGACAGAATCACTGTAATTATTTGAAAAAAGAATAATCACGGTAAAGATCCCATACTGTGATTGCACCGAAAACTGCGACCGTGACGTCGAAGGATGACTTCTGTAATTTGTTACTTTTTTGTGACCCGTGGACTCAAGTTCCAACATCTCTTTCTACAAACATCGAAAATAATTTTTTCTGGCGCCATCTGTTGACATTATAAAGAACTAAACATTAAAACTTCATATAAAGTATGTATATTAAAAGAAATAACAATATTTTTATTTAAATATTTTAGAACACTTTACTTATACTTAATAAGACTTTTTGAAAATTAAAAGTGTGGTTGAAATAAGAGTCATTTATAATAGATATTTAAAAATAGCAATAGCAAAAATATTTGTTACTCAAAAATCATGGAGTATACATCCCTAGTCCACGGGTCACAATCAATCACAGAAGTCATCCTTCGACGATACTTTGCAAGAAGTTCGCTGCAAAGTTGCCACATCAAGTTTGTCATGACAACCCACGTAGCACATGATATTGTCTTATATCATAAAATTCGAAAAAGTAATATTGTACAAAATTTTTCCCAATATTGAAACAGTGTAAAACGTAAGACTTTTTCAATACTGTACAATGTTTTTTTCATATTGTCATATAATACTATATAATATTATACCATATTAAATAAAATTGTACTATACTGAATAATATATAATATTGTATAATATAAAAATATAGCGAATAGTTTAAAAATACATTTTAGAAGCATAAAAAAAATATTAATCACTTAATTCCAATGTGCTGAACTTACATGGGTAACACTTTGCCATTTTTTGAACACCTCTACTTACAGCGAGCTTTGAACCCGGGACCGTCCGCATACCAACCAGAAACCTTACCGCTGATCCAGCTAGACTTGCGTCGGAGAGGGTAAATGATGATAATAAAATTTAGTTACAGAGTTTTGATCTCGACGAAATTTTATGCAAATTAACAATTCATACAAGTAGTTTTTTAATTAAATTATCTTTTATCGTTACAATTTCGAGTTCAAAATGAAATTAGAAGTCAAAGAGGAAGCAATTTTAGCTCTCATATCTAAATTTGCTAATTTAATAAATTAAGGCAATAAGGTTTAAAAGTAATTATAATAATATGTTTGAAAGGTTTTCAAATAATTTTGAAATTTATTTATTCCTCTTTCAATGTATTACGAGACGCCTTTAACATTTATAATAACAGTATTGATTGAAAATCAAATACAAGATTCGCAACAATAAATCACATGCATATTTTTACGATGAGAATAACACTCAATTTTTTTTTCCCAGAACAATAGATAATCCATATGTGAGAGCTGTTTTATGGTTAACTTCATTAGCTTAATCCGGCCCGCCTTTTATATACAGTAAAACAAAATGATTGTGTAAACATTATTATTCAAATGAACATTTTGTAAAATATTTTTCAGACATATAATTCAATGCTGATTAATATAGTGTTACGGTATCATTGTGCTGCCACCTGTCGACTATGAGAATAACTTCACCTTAAAGTATTGAACAACGCTGATACATATAGTGTCAAAGTATTACCATGCTGCCATCTGTTGACGGAAAGAATAACTTCATCTTAAAATATTGAACAATACAAATAATTGTAAAACTCATAATATCTTTTTCGCTGTATTGAATAGTATCATATAATATTCAGCATCTTAAAGAATAATTGTTCCAGTGCAGTTTTTAGAAATAAAACATCCATTCGAGTGATATCCTGAGTTAAAATGAAGATTTTTATAAAAAAAAAACATTGTTTTTATATTATTTGTGAAAATTTAGTTTCTCGGAAATACTGATACATACAATATAATACTTTGTTGCGGTATTCAGTGTTCCTCGGTGTTCATAATATTTTATAACATTATGCAAATATTATATATTATTTCTCTGCTTCTGGGGAAGATAATATCAAGAAAAATCAAACTTGCTGCAAGTGTACATGCTATCTGGAATGGAGCAAGTATTCGTTTTCTCTTTGATTGACAGAATCGCGGTAATTGTATAAAAAAAAGAGCAGTCGATGTAAGGATCCTGTACTGTGATCGCACCGAAAACTGCTACCCAGATAGCACGTAAGTTTGCAGCAAGTTTGATTTTGACTTGATATTCCCTTGTCATGGCAAAATTTGACGCGTCAAACTTGAAACGAACTTCTAGAAAGTTCGCTGTGACAACTAGCGCCACACTCGCTTGCAACGCATTTGCTGCAAGTTCGATGTGACAAAATAGCGCCACCTCCCTTGCAAATCAAATTTGCTGCAAGTTTGCAAAACAAGCTTCCTGCAAAGACAGCACAAAGAGATAATTATCTTTGTCTCTGTTTTAAAAAAAAACATCCGATTTTTAATAGCATCTCCTAGACCGTCCTTCTTTTTATTAATTCAATAAATCAATGATAATTTGTAAAAGAACTAACTTTTTATAAAAAAAAAATTTTTGACGCATTTTCCATCTTTTTACTAAAGATATCACTCGCACTTTAAAGAAAACTATATCGTCTTTTTCTTAATGTTGAAATTTTAACGTTTATAAACAAAATTAAATCTAAAAAACAGTCAATGTTTGTTGAAAAATAATAACTTAGACGTTTTGTCCCATTTTAAAGTAATTACTTTTGAACTCTAATTTCATAATTTATTCTACTAGCAAAACGTAGTTATTAGCGAAAATCGCTCTCTCTTTGACTTCAAATCATATTCTCATCTCAAAAAATTAATGAAATCAAGAGAATAGTTTAAAATAAATCGTATACGAATCGAATGGAACGATGTATTAGCGAAATCTATCTTCTCCTCTCGGAGTTTAACTGGCCCAGTGGTTACCGCGTCAGCTTGCGAACCGGTAGGTCGCGAGTTCTATCCTGGGTTGTGTTCGTACTCTGTTTTTGCTATAATTTGCAATGCAAGCTTGCTTCAAGTTCGTCCTATGATGACTTCGAGGCTTGCGTTAACTTGCTGCAAGCTTGTTTCACACTTGCACACTTGTCGTGACAAATTTGCAGAAGACTTGCAGTGCAAGTCTGCTGCAAATTTGCTGCAAACTGAAATTGCTATCTGGGTAGTGTGACGTCGAAAGGTGATTTCTGTAATTGATTACTATTTGTGATCCGTGAGCTCAAGTTCCAACATCTCTTTCTGCAAGAATTTTTCCTGGCGCCATCTGTTGACAATATAAAGAACTAAACTTTAAAACTTAATAGAAAGTATTAAAAATAAGTAGAAGAAATAAGGTTTTTATTTGAATTTTTTAGAACACTTTCCCAGATAGCAATTTAAGTTTGCAGCAGACTTGCACTGCAAGTCTGCAAGCTTTCTGCAAATTTATCATGACAAGTGTGCAAGTGTGAAACAAGCTTGCAGCAAGTTAACGCAAGCCTTGAAGTCACCATAGGGTTGAACTTGCAGCAACTTTGCCGCAAGCTTGCATTGCAAACTCATTGCAAATTATAGCAAAAACAGAGTACGAACACAACCCGGTATAGAACTCGCGACCTCCCGGTTCCGAAGCGGAGACGCTAACCATTGAGCCAGCTGAACTCTGAGAGGAGAAGATAGATTTCGCTAATACATCGTTCGATTCGATTCGTATACGATTTATTTTAAACTTTTTTCTTGATTTCATTAATTTTTTTGAATTGAGAATATGATTTGAAGTCAAAGAGAGAGCGATTTTCGCTAATAACTACGTTTTGCTAGCAGAATAAATTATGAAATTAGAGTTCAAAAGTAATCACTTTAAAATGGGACAAAATGTCTAGTTATTATTTTTGAACAAACACTGACTGTTTTTTAAATTTAATTTTGTTTATAAACGTTAAAATTTCAACATAAAAAAGGCGATATAGTTCTCTTTAAAGTGCGGGGGATATATTTAGTAAAAAGATGGAAAATGTTTCAAAATTTTTTTTTTATAAAAAAGTTATTTTTTTCACAAATTATCATTGATTTATTGAATTAACGAAAAGAAGGGCGGTCTAGGAGATGCTATTAAAAATCGGATGTTTTTTTGAAACAGAGATAGATAATTATCTCTTTATTGTGCTATCTTTGCATGAAGCTTGTTTTGCAAATTTGCTGCAAATTTGATTTGCAAGGGAGGTGGCGCTATTTGTCACAGCGAACTTACTGCAAGTTCGTTTCAAGTTTGACGCGTCAAATTTTGCCGTGACAATTGAATATCAAGTCAAAATCAAACTTGCTGCAAACTTACGTGCTATCTGGGTTACTTATGCGTAATAAGACTTTTTGAAAATTAAAAGTGTGATTGAAATAACAATTATTTGGAATACATATTTTAAAATAGCTATAGCAAAAATATTTCTTACTCATAAAATTGTTGATTATACATCCCTTTGTAAAAGTCATTTTTGTGCAATAATGTTGTCGGAAGTTATCGCGGAAGACATCAAAATCTCTCTAATCATAATTTTCATTAATTAAAAATTAGAAGTTTAAAAAAAATCGCTCAGAGGTCCAGATTCTCACCCTCCAAAATATATTTGTACCAAATTTAGTTAGCTCTTGGTCAAACGATCTGCCCTGTAGAGTAGGAGCTGACATGCATTCTCCTCTATTATTAGTAGAGATATACCTTGCTTTACTCAGAACTTGGCAAATACCAATTCTTATGCACTCTTAATTGAAATAAAATAAGCATGCTTTATTTACCATAAGAAAATGTTTTGATTTCGTTGCATGGAATGTAGCCAATACTTCTTTGAAAAAGAACTGGCAACTCATTAATAGCGACGCAATCGAGGCCTCAAGAAAACGATAATTTATTTTGAGTTCGGCATCTGCCCTTGAGTGGCAACCACTTTTGTGTTGATGTTTTGCATCTTTCTTTTTTAATATGTTTTAGTTTCGGTTTGAATTAAATAAATTGCGACGCGCTTGTGTTCAGCGCGAAACCTGAATTCAGCACAGACTGAAAAGAATTAAGTTTGTGTTTATTTTCGTGAGCTTAATTTCAAGAGACTTGCAAAAAATGTCTTTAATGGAGAGAAAATTGGATTTTGAAACGTGTAAGTAAATATTCTTGAGAACTATAAAAAATTCGAATTAATTCGGTATTATTTTGTATTTCTATTCTTATTTTAAATAATCAGTAAAATTACCGTGAAAATGATTTATGTATAATTTTTGTCTTTTGAGATGCCATTTTAATCATTTTCCAGATGATTGCAACGGATGTCATAGTTTGCCGCTGCATTCCAAAAAACTAAAATCTGTTGCATTTTCAACGAAAGTAAGTTTATAAATTTGCAGTTTTGTTCTGAAATTTAAAATTACAACATGTGTTGCTGTGTTTTTATATTTAGTGTTCAATTTGTTGATTTATAGCAAAATATTTCGAATTTAATTGTTAATGTTGAGATGCAGTACATGCATTATTAGATTATAATCTAATAATGTAGATATTTTTTTCCCGTTCTGTTATGGTTTTAGAATCCGAAATGCTAACTATAATTTAAAAAATGTCCTCTACTTATAAGCGTTATAAATTTCTAAAACATCTGAAGGAGGATATTACCAGGATTTTGATTCATATTTGTATCATGATGATTCATTCCCCCCCTCTCTTAATTTGTTTCTTAGCTTAGTTTGGCTACTTAGCGTGTTTATTAGTTTTCTGTATAACTGCTTAGGGAAGTTATGCTTCATATGGTTTATCAAATATCTAACTTCATAAAATGTGGGCAAGATTGAAAAGCCTATATTATGTGTTGCAAATTTCATTTTTTTTCTATAGGTGATTAAAAAGTGTATGGCCAATTGTTGGATTAAATTTTGTTATTCTTGTTTTGTTATGCTTAATATACACAGTCTTAGTTTTCAATGCAGCTTATCCCATTAATGCATTTTGTGCAAGACAAATCAAATTTTGCTTGATTTTCTGCATATAATAAAATATGATGCTTTTGAGGATATCATTAACATACAAAATTTATCAAAAATATTATGCAATGCAAGTTTTGATTTTGAATTGTTAATGCTCCATGAGTTGTAACAATTTTCATCTTTAAATGGTCCTATTTTGATAATTTTCTCTTTATTACTGTAATAATAAGTTCTAATGAAAATGTAAATCTGTAATGCCTTAAAGGTACAAAGTGTTCACAAATTATTGTTACGATTTCCTTATCTCATAACTTTTGATTAAAGAACATGACAGTAAATATGATGACATATTCATGAAGTATAAGTCCAAAACTTTTTTTAACAATGCAAACAAAGTTAAGCAATTTCCTCATGGCAGCCTTTCACGCCATGTAACCCATTGACATTGTCTGAAAATTGAGTTCAGTCTCGATATGTTACAGGCTGCTGCAACTTTTTTAAATAAAGGCTTTTTGATAGCTGCCATGTCTTAGAAGTTTTGCTGGTTCTTATTTCCAAGATAGTTAAATATTTAACTGCTCTTGTATAAATGATTGCATGCATTTCACGAACCTTAACCTATACTGATATTTACTGTCATGATTTTCAATTATGTTACATATTGCAACTAATGGACAGTTATGATGGTTAGGAAGATGTTTTTATGCAGGACCAAAAGATTTAAGATTTGTTATAAATTATTGTATTAAAAACTGCCAGTATCCTACTTATTTTAAGATAATATTTGATTACTTTTTGCAGTAATTTTTTCTTTTGTTTTTTAATCTTGGTTTAAACAACTTTTGGCTATGTTTTAAATTATTGACTTACTTGAGTACAAATAGTTCAATTCTGTTCATTTAGTTTATAGCTTTATTTTTCCAAAAGTTGTCTAAATAAATAAAAATTAGTTGATAGAAATTCCTGTGTTATAATGAATATTTGTTTCTATCCAGATTTTCTGTGATCCTGTACATGGTCAGATTTCTGTACATCCAGCTTGTGTTGCAATAATTGACACTCCACAATTTCAAAGATTGAGATACATCAAGCAAACTGGATTTTTAGAGTATGTTTATCCTGGTGCTACACACAACAGATTTAGTCACAGTCTCGGGTTAGTACATATGTTGCTCATTTTCTCTATATATATATTAATATATATTAATAATTTTTTTTGTGAAAACTTTTAAATCTAGCTTTTTTTATATCTAGATTTGCCTATAACTATATAAATCAATATGTTTATTTTGTATTCTCTTTTATTGCTGAACAGATCCCAGGTTTTTTTATTAGTATTTTGCTTATATTTATTTCCAGTATCACGTTTATTAAGTTTGACTTTGCTATGCATTTTCATTTCTCCATATACAATGTATTTGGGCTAAAGACTTCCAAAAGTAATAGCTTATACTGAGAGAACCAAACTTGCTTATTTATAAATTTCTTTTGCATTAAAGAGAACAACCCCTCAAGTTTATTTTACAGATTCCGATTATTTACTGATCTCTTGCCAAATGTGTCATTTTAGGCTTTTAAATGAATTGTTGCTGAAATGTGTGGTTTCATTTTATCCAAATCAGTGGCAGTGACTCGAGATAAAAATATATATATATATACATACCTAAAAGTACCTTGAAGTATTGAAAGTAGACAAAATTTCAAAATTAGTTAGCTTTCCCAGACATAATTGTTTTATTTAGAAATAATTCCTAGCTTTAGGCAACTAGAATAAAATAGAAATTTTATATCTGGTGCAGAAAAGGGGGTTCCCCCCAAGTCACCACTAGTAATACAAATAGTATTGGTACTTAATCTTTTATTGAAACCCCTGGTAAAAGATTCAGCAAAATTGTTATATTTAAAGTTCTAGGAGGTTAGGCAAAGTTTATTCTTGTTGACCGGTAGTAAACATTTGACTGGTATGAAAAGGGTTCTAAAGCATCTGACAACAGTGTGCAGCAACAGCAATATTGACTATTTAATTAATTACAGGGGTGAGATTCTTCCGCTTTTTGGCTAATTTTCGCTTTTTTGTTATTTTGGAGAAATTTTGCTTTTTTTTTCTCTCAAAATTCCGTTGTTTTTTCCCCTTTTCGTATTTCCATTTTTTTTCCCCGCCGCAAAAATTTTCTTTTTCTTCTGAAAATTCCACTTTTACACAAAGAAAAGAAACCTTTCTATCTTCAGTTTTTGAAAGAAAATTCTAGGAAAATATGTTCAACCACACGTCTTAACTCTACCAACTAGGAAACTAGCTAATTCATCTTCTACTGACGAATCAACATTATATCAGCAAGCTCTACAAGGATGAACATTCCAACATATTCTGTGCCATTCAAAGTATTAATTACCACCTTTTTGCAGAAAACAAAACCTCTGTGGCATATTTTGCAAAAAAAAAAGATTTTTTGCATGAACATGTTGGGAAAAAAATTAGTTAAAAATTTACGGTCATCTTGTAGGGCATACCAAGATGAAGAAAAAAAAAAAAGGAACAAAAACAAATAAACTACATTAAAAAAAGAAATTCCTGTCAAAAGAGGTAGCTAAAAAGCTGTGTGCAAATGCAGCAAAAAAGCAGAGAATAAGACATAAAAATCTTCTCAAAATAAAAAACCCGATGATTTACCTAGGCCTTTTAGAGATAATGTAGTCCCGACAACTATGCCAGTAATTAAACAAAGAGATACTAATGAAGACTGTGCAAGAACTTTAGCCTCTACTGAAAATAAACTTGCAGAGGATACAAACACATCCTATATTGAAGAATAATCTGTCAAAGATAGGAGCCCTCCAAAGCAAGGGGTGAAGTGTGTTAATGGAGACCTGTTACCAACAAAAGCCACACAAATAACAAAACGAAATAAAACCACTTCTTTAACAATTAAGGAAATGTTTCAAATAACAGTAATGCTAAATGAATCTGTCATTGTAACTGTACAATTTCTCAACCCCTCTCACTTTATAAGGTGCAAAATCATTGTACTGTTACTTTTGCAAAAAGGTATAAAAACAAAAGAAATCAAACTGAATTCAGTATATGATACATTATTATAATTTATAAAGAGCTTACTTTACACAAAAACACTAAGTGTGTAAAGAGCACTTTACACAATTACACGAAGCAAAAGAAATTATTTGTCCTTATTTTTGTTTATTTTTTGAGCTAACTTTGATCAAAAGGCTATTAAATATAATTCTTCTCAGACTTCTGTAGGGTGAATGTTGCATCTCAGTGATGTTCAGGTGGTAAATATGTTTTAATGACTAATTTTGTATTTTCTGATGCCCCTGATGATGTGTTAAACTTGTTTGTTAACTTTTAATGTAAATGATTTAATAATAATTTAATATTCTTTTTCTTATTTATACGTACTGAATTATAAATAATTAAGTTATTAATTATTATAGTGTAATATTTTCATCATGTTGCATGTTCTGATGTTTTATTTCTTAAAACATCTTTCACGTAAAAATTATTGTACAAATTTTTTGCTTGCGTATGATTTCAGTCTTTTTGCTTTTTTGCCAATCTCATCCCTGTAATTATGACAAAACACTAAAATTCTCCTTATGCTTAAAAATTTGTGTGCCAAATTTGAAATACTCGTGACTTAAAAATACTTATTGTAATATAACATAACACTGCTACAGTTATGACATCAAATAGCTATTTTCAGTTATATGGTGAGAATATCAGAAGCTAGAAAGTCAAAATATAGTTAGTATGAGCAATCAACAAAATGCTAAACCCTATTTAAAAATATATTTATATATATATTTAATAATTTTAATGTAAGAAAATACATTTATATAAAACATAAAGTACAAAATTATCTTTTTGTCTGCAAATGCATCTGCTACACAGAATGCTGAAGCTTTTCTTTTTCTAAATAAAGAAAAATGTCCATCGTAAGATTGAACCTGGGACCTAGTGACTTGCTATTAAGTGCTTTGCTGACTGAGCCATTAGGAGCTGTCATTGGTTATCATTTTAAGATTTGTCTTGCACTGAAAGAAGTAGGCACTGATAGTGGAACCCTGTATAACAGCTTGTATTGAGCATATGCAGTGAAAACAAAGTTTTAAATTGTTAAATTTAATTAATAAGACATTAACTGTTTAATTAATTGCTCATGAAACCTTCCTCATGCTTTGTAGTATTTGTTTATAGCAAAATTTAAAGAGATTCTGCTCGGTATTTTGGATTTCTATAGTTTACAAACTATTTATGAATTTCACTTTTTTTTTTATATAAATTTTGTTTCACATTAAAAGTGTTAGAGACTGGGTGTATGTCAGAATAGCAGCTTGTACTGAGCATGTACAATGCAAGCATAGTTTTTAATAATAAAAAAAATTAATTTTTTTGTGGTGGTATCCTGTTTCTATTAAAATGGCTAGTGCAGAGTTGGACATGAGGTTACTGCACAGAAATTAGTGATGTAACAAATAGTGATTTGTCCATATATCTGGTCAAATTTCTGGCTGATATTTTAAATACCTTAATTCCAATAATAAGAAATGAGAAATCCTCTTCCTTTTTGGATTGCTTCAGAAAAACAAGAGTCATCATTGCAGAACATGACAATGACAAACACAGGCAAAAATTCAGTGGTTGAATTAAAATTATTAGA
>BGPR01034434.1:0-16481 GCA_013235015.1 Araneus ventricosus
AAAATTTTAATTAGACAAGGAGAACACATCGCATTTATTATTTTTTTTCCATCGAAGACTGCATATGATAGCAATATTTTCATAGTTGTTTGAATGAATTCTTTCCTAAAATAACTAAAAGAACAAATATAGTGGCTAAATCAAGTTGAAAATTTCCCGTATTTTGGAATTTCAGAGAGGAAATTTAATTTTCTACTCGTCATTCACTCAGAATTCTGCTCCATGTATTTATATCATCCTTAGCCACTTAATGTAATTAAAAGTGCCAAATACGCACATCAAATTGCCACATTTTTAAACTTATAAACTATAATTAAGTCCTCTATATAAGTAATTCGATGCAGAAATTCTAGCCCTTTCCAATCCCGAATTCATTTAGCTTTGAAGTCTTTTTATTAAAGTTTTGAGATGCGGCACGCATTTCAAGGAAGGGAAGAGTTCAAAACCATTTAAAAATCTAAATGACACACTACCTCTGCTTCTAAATAACATAGCCTAGTAACCCAGACTTGATGTTTGCATGCTTGATACTAAGTAAATAAAATGTGTATTTACTATCAAGAAAAGTAATACTGCTGATAAAAATGATTTAATTGTTTATTTAGGATTTCCATCTCTCTCTCTCGCCTTTAACACTGTAATTTATGTTACTGGTATGAACTTCCCCAAAAGTGAAAAAGATATTCTTCTCTCACTCGAATTACGTTCATGAAGTGCGAAATTCGGATTACAGACACTCCGATTTATTGATCTTCAGAAGCACAAAATTTGAATCTTCATTCTTATGACTCCACATATCACAATTTTATGCTTATCGGTCCTACTATAAAGTAATTTTCAATTATCTCACGTATAGCAGGTGCATTATTTTCTACATTTTGAAGGGATTATAAAATGTGTTTATTATAGACATTTTGGAAGAAGACGCAATACGCAGTCTAGGCATCGACGAATATTGGATTGAAAAAATTAATGCGAAAGATCCTCTGTTTAAAGTAATCATGTTTAGCCCATTCGCTGCCAAAAACAACGAGATATCTCGTAGCAAGCGTGTGCATAGCTAGTTCTGGGAAAGTGTTTTTTATGCATTAATCCCTCTAATGGTAATAATAGTAATCAGGGTACATGGTAAATAACAAGATATCCACGGCTGCTTCGGTTAGAGGGTTTAAGTCCAAGTTTGAAGCCACACTACGGAATTTATAAAAAAAAAATTACAGATGACGCTGATCTAGCATGCCACTCTCCGAAATTCTATACGTAACAAATAAAACGGTGTTTGACTCTAGTGAACTTAACGTGCACCAGAATATCATCTTTGGAATCTGGTCTCATGTCCAAGACCCTCTCGTTACAAATCAGAGATGTTGACGCTATTGCACTGCGATTTCATGTTTGCTTCGAGAGCTCGTAGTTAGGGTCAAAACTATGAAAGTTCTGTTACTATCCACCAATTCATTGGATAGCGATATAATCCAAACAACACAAGATCACAGCTGGAGAATAATAGTAAATTTTACTATAAGTTTCATTAAAAAATCACATGTAAACTTTAGGCTACGGGGACTTAAAATAGAAGAACTGCGTTAAATGCGGGAAGTGAAATTCGAACTTGTCTCTGGTACAGAAGTAGTAATTCGCATTCAAAGGTAAAAAAATTTCTGGTAAGAAAAAGGTTAATGCAACATATAGTCAACTTATAGGAGTTTCCTCATGAGAATCATGCACGCATAAATGTCACCGATTGTGAACAAACGAGTCTGTTCAGATACTTTCATTGCAGAATAAAAAATGAAATTAGTACCTTGATACACATTAAATATGATATTCTTTAAACTTTCGAGATATCTAGTTGCTGTCACTCAAAATATGAAATCTAATCAGTGGTGCCAATTAAGAAATAGCATATGCTAGGTCGTACTAATAACTTTTTGAGCGAGCTTCATTTAACGCTCCAAAGAGAATTATTATTGAATGTGTTTTTGTCTCTGGCAGCGAATGGGTTAACATATTCCAACATTCAGGGTCAAAAGTGCAGTTTAGAGGATAAGCTGAAATATATTGCTCAAATTTATTTCCACTTCAGTGCAATAATAAATTTTCACTTTCCTTTTGGAAAGCTGAAATGCAGGAACAGAAGTTGTTCCCTGCCAAACACTGCGGGATCCGTGCTTCCGTTCCAATTTGTCGTTTCCGCTGCATCCCTCGAGGGAGTGAGAAGAAGCGAGATGTTGAATCGCGACAGAAGTCAAGAGAATAAAATCCCTCAACATTGTCCATACACAGTTAAGTTAATCATCTCGGAATTATGCTTGTGGATGAGATTCCATTACAAAAACATCAAACTCACAGTAACAAAATAAAACCCTTTTGCATTTCGAAGGCCATATAACGTTTTATCTATGCAGTATACGTAGTAGACGAAATAAATATGCGCGTTATTTTCGAAAAAAACTTTCTTTGTCAGTAAGGCATAGTAAACTAGAAATTCAATCTCTCTCATTGTTGATCTTTCATTGCTTTGCATTTAGCATTGACGCAGGAAGTTTTATAATCAAAATCTTAAAATCGTATAGCTTAAGCGATCGTGTTAAAAATTCAATTAATAATCAAGGGATCCTTTTTTCCCTCCAAACCCTAACATTTTGTCTCGTTATTCACCTAATTCTTTTGATATATTTAACACTATTCTTTTTTGTCATGTGTTCGTATGTTTTACGTTTCAGGAATATAATTCTTGGCTAAAATTGTCTTTCAATCTTAATTCTTCTGATATCTTTCCTTTTATGTGTACTTATATACACACTCTGAAGATAAATTAACCAAAATTATATTTGACCTGAATTATTTTATTAAATTGGTAAAATTTTTAAGCATTAAAGTTTTTACACACTCCAAAATAATTTTTGAGAAAATGTAAATTTCCATCTTACTCGTATCATATTAAAACGAATGATATTCATAACTGGTATACCGCCGACTCGATAAGGGGTACAGTTCCTCCGTTGTATAATTCAGACCCTAAATAATACAGATTTAATATTAAAATGTTTTAATAAATATTTTAATGTCCATTTGACACAATAGAATAATATCTCAGAGTATTCCTGAAATTCTTAAGGCATATTGATACTATAGTTATCCGTGTATGAAAATAAAAGTTATTTTTAATTTTTGACTTTCAAATCTCTTTGACTACGATTCCCTCGAGTATGAATCTGCCAGTTTCAATTTGCTTTCATTTCTCTATTTTAGAAAACTGAATTCGTAGATCTAAAAACTAAAATCCTAATGTGAAATAACTACGTAAAACTGATCTCCAAACTAATTTGTAATTACATTCCGCTGCCTATTCTTCAGTGCCTTAAAAATACAATACTTCCTGATGTAACATTTGACAAACGCGTAATTCGCAATTACCCGCTTCTCACTTCCGAAACAAACAATGTCTCTTATTTTCTAGAACAGCTCTAAACATGGCGAAAAGTCCCGAAAGTCAAAACTTTTATTCTTCATTTTCAGAAATTTAGAACTTTTCTGAAAATATATTGCCTTATTTTATATCTTTATTTATTCAAGACTGAACAAATAACGGTATAAAAATCAGTTTTATAAAACTGAAAATAACGGCATATAATCTTACATTCTCTGTTAAATAAATATAATACTCAAAATACTTTACAACTTTTAGAGCAAGCACTTTTAGAGCAAGTGAGAAGTTATTTTCTATATAATCATGAGGCGTGTTTGTAGCTACATTTCTTTTTGCGGAAGGAAAAACGTCTCTGTGCATGCTGTAAACACTGCGATTCGAGCAAGTTTTAATACTCTTAGCTCACACCCGAGTCATCTTGCATCCTAACATCAATAATCGTTGTTAGAGGTGTAGATTTCAGAGATCTATAATCATTCACTAAATTATTCGATTTCCCTCTCTATTATTTCCTCGAAGGCAATAGTTTTCAAATGGAGCAACTCTACTAAATTAATTTTTTTTTTCTTTATTTTTGCAGAAGCTTTGTTTCGAGGATTATTTTTATCTTTATTTTACGTCCTGTCTACTCATACCCAAGAAAGAAAATGTGATCTCATAAAAAAGTGTAATCTAATTTTTTTAACTGATTTGAGCTTCAAGATTAACTTAAAAATTATAATTAAAATTTAAGAAGAAATATCATAAAAATTCGTCATTTAAAAACCATTATTTTTTTCAAGACGTATTTCCCAATTCTTCTGAAAAAGAAAAATAGGATATTCTAGCTTATTTGTATAACTAACGTTCAGTGAGCCATGAGATAATCTAAAACTAAAGAAATATCTCATAACTAACAATTCTTTTCTATAGAAAATGGCGAAAATGTACAAATCCCAAATTATTTAAGAAATTATCAGAAACGCAACAATTTCGTCACGCTAGACAACTAGTAAAATTAGACGCAATAAGGTTAGATTTTAAACACTTATTGGACCTATAATGCCGTTTGGCATAACCGGAATATCGGTGCTTTTCTACGCACTTTCTCCTCTAGTTTGGAACGGAGAGGGTTTTATGTGGCCTAGATGGCAAAATATCTGGATTCAAATGAATAATAAATGAATAATTTTCACTAATTTAGAAAATAATTAATTTGTAATGAATGAATTTTTTTAATTATGAAATATTTTTAATTTGCTTTCTTTTATTTTTTTCTAATCAATAATTTATGCCAACGTTCCTGAAATTTGGTAATCTACGAGCTTTGCGTGTCCATACACTATTCAAGGTTTAACCTGTCGTTCTGAAGGGGAAAGAAAACTTCCATATTTAATTTCCTTTAACCCTTTGCACTCTTCTATCGAGTCAGACGCGACATTCTCAATGAAGCATCTTCCACACATTCTTTTTCGATAGCGCTTATTATAAAAACAATGTAATAGCAAAAACAAACAGATTAAATTTTAAGAGTTGAAACAAATTAATAGCAATATTTTTCAGCTTCCTAAACTGCTAAATCAATCCTTGCACTCACACGTGTATAATTGTGCGTATTATCTTTCTGAGTACAAAGGGTTAAATGCTGGATACGAAGAATTTTGAAACGATATTAAACGTTAATAAAAAGACTGTAAGGAATGCGATTTTCTGAATTCAGTGACCGAGAAAAGCAATTAAAGCAGTTGCAAATCGTTCGAAGAAGAATTCGTTATTGAACCGTAGTTTCAATAAACAAATACATAGAAAAAATCGTTAGGGATCAAAATATTTAACCTTTAAAAATTTTTACAAGCAACTAACTAAATTAGTTGATTTTTTTTAATGAGTCATTTAAAAGCAACTTTTGTGTGAGAATACCGAGTACAAACCGAAGCACATTTGTCGATTTCAGATATTGTTTGAGCTGCAATTACTAGGTTTTATCTCAATTCATTTGTTTTTTGTTTGTAAGGTTGGAATTTCATTATCGATTTAACTCCTGAAATACGAGATGAAAATAAATAATATTTTTGCTATCGTCGATGGATTTGTCCTCCGGATTTTACAGAATTTACAGAATATGATACAGTAACGTGTTTAACCCGTGTACAGAAACTACAGCATTTGATATTTAAATCTGTAGTTAAATCTTTTTAGCAGATAGTTTAAGAGATAAATATCACTTGAGGGTGTAGAAAATCATTGATTGGGTGCAACATGCTGATGAAACTCCTGACCACTATAAATTAATATAAATACACCCAGAGGAAATTTCACTGATTTTTATCGATTTTTGGAATGAAGCGATTAATTTTAACAACAGATTGATTTAGGATGAAAGCATATCTGAATCGCAACGCGATTTCATGTGTGGATTTGGCTGCTGCGTGTCTCTGTTATAACTATGGCTTTCGGATTGCAAAGGTCATTATAGCCTACATTTAAATGCATTATAATGAGTTGTGGAAATTGAAATATATCATCACATTCGGAAAAGTAAGCTTTTAAACACAAAACACATTATTCGACTTAACCTTCCAGCGGGCGCGCCTCCGCAACTTTTTACGACATATCGTACATGGTATTATATATATATCGAGTTGTTTTACAAAAATAAATGCAAATTTTTTATGTTATCTGTATTTATTAGCTTAATAGAAACAATATTTGATAAATAAAAATTACACTTATGTTTATAAAAGAACGATATAAATATGTAACACGATGCACAATTCAAGTTTCTCTTACATATGCGCGCCCGCTGGAAGGTTAAGGTTACCTACACGTTTTTATTATTATTAACCTTCTTAAATTTAAACCAAAAATGTTTTTAAATACTTTTTAGTAAATTTAACCCAGTATCATTTAAATATTTAATTCTACAGAGAAATTTTTCACAGCACATTTTATAAAACTTTATGGAAACTTAAAAATATTCTGGAAAAATTTCATCGTTGGACCATTGCCATCAGTCATTTAACACATTATTAAGGGAGTGGTATAGCATTGATTAGTCATTTACATTATAATTCCTCCGTACTTGTGTTTAACCCTATTCTGACAGGTAAGGCGTATAATGTACGCCACAATTTACCGATCTCTAGATTGAGTTGTTGGAAATACAGTTAACAAACAGGATAGCGGCTAGCGGACACAAGTGTGTATATTATCCATCCATTAAAGCCCCTAATATTATTACACTATGAAAAATAATGTTGCATATAATTAAATATGCAAAGAGTTGGAAAAAATGGGATGGCGTATGAAGTGCGCCAACCTGATCCGAGTGTTCTAAAAAGTTACCTGTCGGCAAAGGGTTCACATGCGAATAATACAGGTTTCCTATATTTCTCTTTCGAATCATCTCAGCCAATAATCAGAAGCATAAAAAACTTCAGTGGTGTGCTGTTCAAAGAGCAAGACCTATGGGAGAGTGAAGTTTGGTTTGTCTTCAAATAAAAATTGCTTTAAAGGAAAAGAAACGTCTATCTGTGTGAGAATTGAATATGTTAGATTACCCTTCACCGTTGGACTTTACAATCACTATTTAGATGCAGTGATTTCGATCAGGAATTTAAAAATGTCAATCCGTTAATAATTTGACCATTATAACATTTCCTCACACACAAAAGAGGATTATTGTGTTCTTAAACCTAAAAGCCAAAATGAAGTCATTCATAAGCTTTATAATTCGACGAAAATGTAAGTGGAATCCATAAGGCATTCTACGGACACTTAGATGAATCACTACGAAAATACATTTCCATTTCAAAAGGTACAAATCTGGTTGGACAGAAAGCAACAAAGAGTTTAAGCCAGGATTTCTTAAATCAAGCTCAAAGGAATTTGGAAGATTCGAGACTCAAAGCTGGTCTATCCTATTAATTAGATCTAAAACATTATTTATATCCAGTTCTGTATACCCTATGTGGGGTCATTACACCAGTTAAATCCTTGGGATGTCGGATATAATTATTCCCAATCACTTCACTCAATTAAAATTCTTTGAAAATCAGCTTATATTATATGATGTACAATATATATTAATTCAAAATTAAAATAATTAATTTATATTAATCTACAATACAAATATTCCGATTCTTCTTATCTCATTCAAAAAAAAATCTTAAAATTATGATATGTAATTAAAACTTTAAAACAATTACATAATTTCATTTTCAATTTAACTTTTCAGTAAACATTTTGGATATTTAAATAACCATCGATTATTATGGCTCAGACGACGCATATTTTGGATCTTATTATAGAGAACTATTCAATATTTCACTATACAATTATACTAAACAGAAAGTTTACATCGAAATTTCGATGAAATTATCAATCAATTTCAGTTATTTCAAATTCTTCTGAAGTTTCAGCTGTGAGTAAAGTAGATCATTTTTCACTCTGATACTATCTTAATACTTAAAAAAATAATTTAAGTTACATATATTCCAAAATCAGAATCATTTAAAAATCTGACATCATCAACTGAAATTTATCAGAGGATATATGAAACACAACAACCGTCAATGAACACATTACTAAAATTTTTTAATGAAATTGGGAAGCAAATTACGAAAATGTGATATGAGAAACGAACTTACGGAAATAAATCCTTGGTGGTTACGTTTTCTTCATTCTTATAAAGAAATAGTGCTAAATTCTAAATATGAAATAAATATTTCCGCCGCCTTTTCTCACTCCCTCAAAGTAAATAATCAAAACAAACAGAAAGGGAGAAATGGAAGCTTCGCGCACGCGTGACGTTAGCATTTCTAATTGCCAAAGCTATCCAACAACGTTTTCGGAAATTTCACTGAAAACTGCACAATACCAAAGAAATATAAGGATGGAATTACAAATCCATTTTAAGCAGAGCATCTTTTCGCTTTGCCAATCAGGCGGCACTTGTCAGTGAACTAATAGCTTTGTTCATATTATGGATCTTTATTTATGGCTTATGTTACATTATTCGTTTTATTCCAGGATAAGTATATTCCCTATGAAAAGCATTTCAGTGTGTTTATATGACGGATTAAAAGACGAAAAATTTTATATGCAAACATTCGTCCAAAGTAGGGCTTTTTCAAGAGCCACAGATTCGAATCCGACCATCTGGAAGTACAGAATCGTATTTGTCTTGCGGACTGACTATCCAGACCAGAATACAATCAATCAATTATGTTATTTTGAGTTTGGCATCTCATTTTGGATTAAAAATGCTTTGGCGACATTTATTTGAGACGAACTGGAAATTTATATGTGAATAATTCCATTTTTTACATTTGGCATAGGGCGATGATTCAAACAAAATTGTATTTCTTCTGAAGGGTTGCTTTAACAAACATTTCTAATCACTTACATTTGTATGCTCGGGGTTTTCTTCAATTTCGTGCAAATCTTTCGTCTTTACATTTGTGATCTTATAACACTTGTGCTTGGATTGGATTATATTGCTGCTTGATTTTTCCGGACTCCCTAAGCGTTTAAATATGGACAACAAAGTGAGTACAATACTAATATTTGCAATTCTTGTGCTTTACAGAACCCTATTTTTTAAAAAATTATTAAATGTCTTATTGCTAATACTATATGAATATTTTATTGTATAAATACTTACTAATTTCGATAGCTATCATTATAAATCCGGTGAATTACGTTAAAAAAAATATGCATTTAATTTCTGAGCCTAAATAATTGAATATTTCTTGGAAATTCAAATAAGTCAACCTTTTCCATCTGATTTTTTATATTTGGTATTTTCTTAATTCTTCAGGAATCTGTCGGCAAAGTAAAACGATGGTTCGAATGTTTTGTATAAAATGTTGATATAGTTCATTGTTCGGCTACTGTACTAATGCTGTCATTGTTATGCAAGAGTGAACATAAATTACATTAGACTGTTGTATAATGCAGAATGGACTTGGGCGTTATATAAAAGAATAGGGCTACAAGAATTCGAGCTATCGAATTTCTTTTTTCAAATTCTCCCACAGAAATATCATCTATACGCGTGTTTAGGAATGTTTATTTTTCATGAAATAGAATATTTTATAAATGATATGCACTTAAATACAATGGATTCATAATTAATAATTTACTAATTAATAAAAATAATGCAAATTTATTTAGTAAAATTCGGAGCTAAATTTTACAAAATTGTTTTCACTAAGAATTAAACATGAAAATACATTTTATTATATTAATATCACGTAACTTTTCAAGTTGTCTTCAATTTCGAAATGTTCTGTTAAGAATCATTTCAAAATTTGAATCCCTAATTTGCTAAATTAAGCTTTTCAATGAATCTATAATACTAATTTGTTACATTTACTGTATTTAATTTGAGCTTTCTTCGAGATTAATAGAGATAATTCTAAAAATCTCGGGATACAGGATGCGTAATGGATATTTTGTTCAAAAGCAGTAATAAATAAGTGTTAGTAAATTTGACCCTTGCAAAAGCAAACTAGCTTGGAGAATATTGTAGTGACCTTGTGTTTGTCGCGTTGTAGAATCCGCGTTTGTAAGAACGCACGTTAAACAGGCACATAAGGTATCTTTGTACATCATTTTATTCATACGAAATGAATAAATTAACAACGGAATACATATACCTTACTTTAATTATTTTTATGAAACGCTCCAATGTTTTTTCGCTATTGAAAAATCGTTTGTTTATTCTATAGTATATCTTTAGTGAATAAATGTTGGTTAAAATGCCTATCCCTGAACAAATTTAAAATGTAAAATTAGCCTTTAATTCTAAACTAAGAAATCGGAAATTGATCTCCATTGCATGTTGAACCCTGGAATTGTACCGTTGAGTCGAATTGACTCATTCACCCACTCAAAATGCTATTCTTACAGTGCTAGAAAACGAGCGGACATGTTAATTTTTGAAGGTGTACTTATTATATATTATATATTTGCTTTTGTTTTTTTTGTATGTGAATATTTTAATTTTTCTTTTAAAAGTGTTTTTAATTTAGATGAAAATTACATACTTGCTTTAGTTTTAAATATATTTATGCATTTATCTTATACATTAATATGTATATTACAATCCCTTTTGCCCTAAAACTAATGCTGCCTTTCCCAAATATATAAATATAATACCTACTTCTACTTTAAAATTAAAGTTTACATGTGCTTTTAATTTTTAAGTGACCATCTACACATTACTGTTCTTGCCTATTATTTTATAACCTGAGAAATTTATTCTTTGAGCTTTTTCATTTCTTAAAGTTTAAAAAATCGCAATGCTTAATATATACTGAAATTTGTATGTGAAAACTTAATTTATGCAACACAAGCATGCAATTTAATAGGCTAAAAATGTTTTTAATTAACTTGTGAGTTCACAAAATGCGCAGCGGTTGAAAATGGATTTATCTTCTTTTCGGAGTCAAATTCACTCAACGATAACAATGAAGGGGTACTACAGCAACGATATCATTCCAGGGTTAAAATACAACCCTCGTGCATCTTTTATAACATTTATGCACTCATCTAAACATGATACAAGTCGATTACTAGGCTATAAATATGAAGTTTATTTATTTTTACTGTGTTTAATACATCCTTTCTCGTTTTCATTTCCCCAACTTACGATGTGCTAACACTAACCTCTACGTATACGTTATTGATAAAATATGTGCGTATTTATATTTGGGTTCAAATAATTTCTTTTCCCCCTCTGCTCTCCGAAAGACAACAAAATGCATAATTGCGAGTTTTTCTTTAACAGTGTAAGGATTGATTTAGCTGTTTAGGAAAATGAAAAATGGTGTTATTTATTTGTTTCAGTTCTTAAAACGTTATCTGTTTTGGCTGTTGCATTCTTTTTATAGTAAGCTCTATCCAACAAGAATGTGGAAAAGATGCTTAATTCAGAATGTCGAGTCTGGCTCGATATAGAAGTGCAGGGGGTTAAGTTGGAAGCAAGAACGATTTCGTTAGTAACGTAACAGTTGCTCATTAAACTCGTGGAACTGCCGCATCTATTTTAAAGCGGTCGTTCTGGTATTGAGTAGTTTCAAATTACACCAAACTCAGCCTACTAGTAATTGAGCCCAATATTCTGCATCGGTTTTTAGAACCGCACTCTTCAAATGCTTTTTTGAATTTCGAATAGGGAAATGGTTGTGCGACTTGAATGCAATTTACTGTTTTTAAGGCATGAAAAGTGTTTGGGATAACATATTTCGGCTAGCATTCAATTTGTAATTTCCGTGATGCATGGTGCAAAAACTGCTCAAAACGATCTACACGGCAGCCACTTGTACAAATGTGGTACCGAAATCGGTACACAGTTACTTCTTGGGTAGTAGGTTCTCACTAAGGAAAGGATATCCTAATTTTATTTAAAATTTTTTTTAAAAATAATAAAAATTAACCTTCAAAATTTCGTAGATTATCGCACGAAAATCATTTTTACAGAAATGAAAATAAAAGATTTAGCTTTGCTGCGATTTCGATTTTAATTTCGTGCAAGTTTTCTTTTAATTCTAATATCAACGACGCATCCGATGGAATTTCACCATTCATTCGCTTTTAAAATATTATGTAATACGTTCAATTTTTCAAAGTATGAACTTTATTTCAAAAATATGGGTTTGCATATCCAATATATGCATTCGTTCGGTACGTATTGCTTCTTATTTTTGCGTAATCAGGAAAATTCAAATGAACCCTTCATGGAAAGAGAAATCCTGCTTTAAAGAGACTCTGTAGTAACAAGCTACAATATATTTACCCATGTTAGTGATGGAATTGAAATACTATTTACGGATGCAATGGATTGCTTTGAGAGTTGAATGATAGGGGTGAAGAATCGGTCCATCAATCTCTGAATACGTTTTCCGAGATCAAGCGGCAGTTTAGCAGTTGAATTGCAACTAGAAATATGAATCACTAAACTTTTAAAATTACGGCGAAAAAAGAAAAATGCAGATTTTGATGATCCTCCATAGATTAAAGGAAAAGTGAAATTTTTTTTAATTTTGTACTCAAAAGACTCGATGAATTTGAAAAGTATGTTATTTTTTATATAAAATTGTACAAATGGAGCCCTTTTAAGTAAAGGGCATTTTGTTGTCGAATAAGACTGATGACCCCTCCTGTTCTGAAGGAGGCTGTCGTTTTCATTCATCTAAGAGGGCACAGAGGCCAGAATGCTTGCTAGTTCTACATGTTTGTAATGGTGAAACCAATTAATAATTGAAATTTTAATTTATAGTTTAAAACACGATAATTCGTTTACATGTCGACAGGCGCGGATCTCAAGGGTTAAAATACATGAATTCGATGACATTTGGTGCTTTTTTGTCCTGGCTAAAATACAGTATTTTGCTCATCATGAATTTTACAGTAATAATAGTTAAGTTGACTTAGAATTTTGAAGCCCACATGGTAAAATAATCTTCTAATGGGAAGCTAATAAACTATGAATTTGATGACTCAGAGAGCACTCCATAGTTCACTTCACTTAGGATTCAGACACACTCAAAATATTTTTTTGATTTGATTGCATACATTTATTTCAAACCAAATAAAACATTAACATGAATGATTTTTATTTTCTATTAAATTTCTCAAAGATTTAATGAGTAAACCTTTATATATGCTTTGAAAGAGATAGTTTAAGGGATTTGAAAAATTATTTAAATTGTTTAAGATGTCTATTTAACTCTTTTGAAATATTATATAATATACGCTATTTTTATTTGATCCATATTATATTTATTTTGTCTTTAAAACTTTCATGTAGAGTATTTTTTCAAAAGATTTATATTTTTTTGGAAAAATCCTTTGATGATGGCCAAATTTTATTTTTGATCAATCCTATTACAACACTCCGTCCCAAGCGCGAGAAAAGCCGACTGGGAGGGCACAAATCGGTCGTTTTGTTCTCCCCTCCCACTTTTAGACAGGGAAAGTTTGTCCCTAGCAGTCATTCTTTATCCGGAAATGTTTCTCTATTCAGTTGACACCCCTCGCTTCATGTAATGCAGTTATTGCCATATTGATCTCCACAGGAACATTCGCCACTTGCACGATTGTTCGTAATATCTATTTTTCTAATCATGTGTTTACTTGCCATTTCGATATCTGTAAGACTTACTGTTTGGAAAAAGGCTGATAAAATTCTTTTCGGTCAAGAAGAAACAATACTACTAACATATTTATTTTTTTTTAAGTGACAGAGTTTGGTGTCTTCGTTTCAAAGTATTCGTGTGTCTCGATTCGTCGCTTCATGGCATTTTGCAACGTTAAAACCATTTTTTTATTTTAAGTAACCTCTGCTATGAAAGGTCAGATCGGTACAGAATGCTAAAATTGATGAATGAATAACGGTACTAGTTTTCCAGAACGTTTACCTGTAGTACTCAGACACACAGCGACCAATCCGCCGATGAGAAATTTGCGCGTCGAGGAGGTTAGTGTTTCTGGATTAAAAGAACACTGTCATTTTCTTTTTATTTTCAATTTAATACAAAATTCGATTCTACTTTTGAAACTTCGTGCGCTTAGTGAACTTTTTTTAGAAAAAAAGTTCCACTCACTTGATAAAATAAATTTGACCTTATGTGAGGTTTAGTTGCACAGATGATTAAAGCATCTGAAAATATGATCATGTATAAAATTTTATATAAGCCATTTAATCATTAATAGGGATATCATCTAATATTTAGGAAGCAGATCTAAATATTTAAAACATTCCAAATCAATTATTATTTCTAAAAAGAGTAAATCAGAATGCAAATGGCATCAAACATATACAATGTATTGGAAGGCTAATTGTTAATATTTAATATAATTTGGTAAGAATGGAATTCGTTTACTGACTTGACCCCCCGCCCTCTAATTTACCTATAATAACATCAGAAGTTATCTAACAGTTGGGTGGATGAACAGCTCCGCCACAGGGCCCCTCAGTCCCATAGATATACTTAATACTCCGACAAATTTGAATTCTTTTGATTTAACAAACAAAACTTATTAGAAAACCACTGGAACCAATTAAAATTCATAAAATCAGAGCCTTGTCTAGGCAAGCACAATCTTAAAGAGTTTGACACTTACTGTGATGATAAACAGGCTTTAAACTACAGAGCTGATTAAATACAATACAACCAAAGAAACACACAAAAAGTTACAGTCAACAAAATTAACAGAATTTACACGAAATTTGGTTCAAATATTCATGTTAAATAATAACTTACCATGCAGAGATTTTAGATGATTACAACACTGTCACGCAATATTGTTTTATAGGCTGTTAGCAGGATATGCTAGATTTTGAAATTTCATTATCAATGAAAATACAAAACTATTACATATCCTTCCGAGTTAATGATGGGACTCACGAAAATATAAAAAAAAAATCATTCGTATCACTTTTTTTAGAAGGTAATGTTTCTAGTTGTTATAATTCAAGCTCCATTTTGCAGAAACACGAGAGGTTATTTGGGGGATTAACTTGCGATGGCTTTGAAGACCATGGATCAGATAAAGAAAGAGAACGACACCCGCCAGCACTCTCCAAACTTCCGCGCTACGCCAGCAGGAGAGACATTTGGTCAGACGGGTGGCGCAAACAACACTACAATGGGTTCTTCGATTAGGATGCGATCTAGCAAAACCTTTCTCTGCAAGGCAGCCGCGACTGAAGCTGATATTAGAAACGGTAGTAGTTATCCAACCAATGGTAATGAATATCGTTAATCACATGGGATTTTAAAGTACTTTCTGCTTTAAAATAATATTTTGCACAAGTAAAGGAATGCAGATACGTAGAATAACTTGTACTTTAAAAATTTGAACGACTATTTATTCTCAGGAATCAAAAGAATTGCTCAATTTCCGTTACTTATTTGTGTATGAAATGGGCTAACATTTTCAGATCCTTTTTTAGTTTAAAATAGATAGAATTAAATTAATATATCCAGTAGATTTAGTTACTAAACCAATAATTTTTGAGAATTCGACAAATTTTTCAACTTATTTGCTTTTTTATCAGGTCAAATTCTCTCGCTTTATTTCATCATTAGGTTTTGTAGCTGTTTATTGTTTCAGCCATCGTTTTGTAAAAAGAAAGGAAATCTACTCGAGATGAGCCAAAATAGGTATTGTATTCACACTTATTTCTATTAGTTTAGGAAAACTTAACTTGTGTGTGAATATTTCATCATTAAGTATCATAAATTTGATAATTCCTTTAAAACCATAGTTTCAAAAGATACAAAAATTATATATTAAAGCAAAATTCAGTTTTGATCAGAAACTCGTGGAAGTGTTGCTTGGCATCTCCAAATACCGAAGAAACCTCAAATTGGCGACCAAAGGGTTAGATACAAATTTCAGGGATCATCCCCTGCAATAAAAAAAATTAAATATTTAATTGGTATTCTGGAGCACTTCGGTGCTCAACAGAGTAACGACCAACTTCAGGTATGTTGAACATCTTTAACAAATTTATCATCCTTGAAAGCAAAGATATAGAATGGTAATCTATTGACCCTTTGAAACTGTAAATTGTCAGCTAATGGGGCATTCCATTAAAAAAGATTCCGTTTTCCACAGCAAATTTTTTCAGTGACTTTATTCCTTTAGGTTTTGAATGTATTTTCTTTTATCCATCCAGCCACACTGAATTTTAAAAATTAGCGTCACGTTAGTTCCGCTAAGGGACCTTGAGGACAGATGTATGCTTTGCCCTCAATAAGCATACGATACAATTGTTTAATCTTTCAGTTTAGACAGGATTTTACCGAGATCGCTACATAGTTTTGGTTTGTAACTAATTAATTTCAAAAGAATTGAATCATGGTGACATACCAAGGTAAAATACGCATCTAATTAGTTTTTTTGGAAGGCCAAAAGGTTAAATGTAGAGGTAACCCAATGAACACCAATGTTAATTTATACATCAGTGATTCTTATTTTCAAATTGAGGTATTTATGCATTTAGACTTAAGAGAGCAATTGAACGAAACCAGGTCTTGGAAATTAAAATATG
>BGPR01034437.1:0-16479 GCA_013235015.1 Araneus ventricosus
GGTCTCCCGACTAAGTTGCTGAACAGGATGCACCGAGTTTTTTTTCCGGGAAGAGAGTCAATTCCAGTCGTATCGAGTTTCAATTGATGCTCAATTTCGGCACAAATTATTATAAAGAAATAATTGCAAAGGCTTGAATATTGATACTGGCTGTCTCGTTATGTTGAAGCAATTCACTAGCTATTAAGTTGCACAAAGCAGGACTTAACATCTCGAAAGCTGTACAAAATGAATCTGTATCCTTCACACCAAAAGTTTAGATATAAAACTGAATTTTTTTCTATATACGATGCATGTTTACATTGATAGTAATCGATATATTTAAATTATTTATGTCGAGGTTCTCATTGTTGTTAACTGCAATGCACTGTTTCAAAAATTTCATTGTTCATAAAGAGAATTCATGTAATTTTGTCTTTGAGGCAAAAAAATTTCAGTGATGCATTATTTCAACTTAAAATAACTATGAAATCTGACACAATGACGTATACCAGGTTGTCCCAAAAAAGTGGAACAAGCATTTATTTCCTTAAATATTGCACCTGGACATTATTTCCATTAAAAAGTTTCATCAAATAAGGTAGGAATCTGTGTGGAAACATTTTGTCTTCTGTGGAAGTTGAAAATAAAAAATTAAGAAAATTAAATTTTCATACGTGCCCCATAGAGCAGAAGTGTCAATAAGTGAAATGTTCCTCTTACCCTCGTATATGCATAAACTAAGTTTCACAGTTCTGTCCGCAAAACTTACAGATATATGCTAATTTTTAAATTTCAAGGGGTTGCTCACAAATTTATATACAGATGTTTATTGCAGAAATGCAAATTTATTCAACACAGAAAAACAGCGAAATACAAATAAATTGCCAATGACGCACATTTCATTTGCAGATAGTTGCAACTATCGACTTGATAAAGAATGGAAGGACAACTTGAGAAAATGAAAAATTAAGGTATAGCAGGAAAATATCCTAATACTGAAAAAAATACTGAATTATTTGCTCTTAGCGTTGTGCGTATTATTAAACTTTACCTAAAAGCAGTGGTGACTCGTCCTTTAGGTCTGCAGAGTTCCAGAACTCACAAACATTATTTTAAAAATTTGTAGTTTTGTTTTTATTTTTATTTGCTTACTTCTCCACTCTGAGAGTTCGATTATTAACGAAAAAAGATAAAAACGAGAAAAGATGACAGAAAATGAATGAAAAAGTGAGACAGACACAGGATTGGACTGCACACCAAATAGTTTTGGAAAGCCAAAAATTCGCTTATTGCTGTCAACTAAGTGACGTAATGGGACAAGGCGAATAGTTATACTTTCTGTCTGAACTTAGCCAGAACTGGATTTTCAGATGTTCCTGTTTTGTGCTAGACCAACTAAGGCTCTTTTTTCCCTTTCAATCTCACTCACGGTTCGCCTTCGCTCTCTTTATTTTCTTATTTTTTCATTTTCTCCTTCATTGGGTGTTTTTAGGAATCGGATTCACTTTCATGATGCCTCAAAGGGAACTTGGCTGGTTTCTACATATTCGATTTCTGTTATTAAAAGTCACTCTCCGAAAAAACAGACTGTAATTTTCTAAAATACAATTCAAATAATTACAACCTCAAGTTAGGACTATTGAAGGTAAAGTTATTTTTGAAAAATTGTATTTCAGTTGTATTCTAGTAATATTTTTCTAGCACTGCTTGTTTCTGAGCAGATGAGTGGTCACTGCTTCGAATATTTTTCGAAGGTTCACAACTTGAACTATTTTTGTAAATACTTTAATTAATGTATTATTTGATTATTTTTTAGATTTAACAAGAGTTAACAAATTCATTGTTATTTCCTGATTCCGACCTTTAAACAATTTATTGAAATATGTGTATTATCCCTAAAAGTACATCGAAAGACTGCATAAAACAGCAATGAGAGGTATGGAAAATTTATCTAAGTCACTAACTTTGTCTTCTTATATCTCTGTAAGTTTTGCAGATAGAAGCGGGCAACTTTGTATGTGAATAGGTGAATGTAAGAAAAAAATTGTACTATTTGACATTTTTGTTCTACGGGGGCCGTATAAAAATTTAATTTTTGTAACTTTTTATTATCAATCCCTTGGATATCAAAGTATTTTCATACAAATTCTTACCTTATTCTCTGTAATTGTAACTTTGTAATGTAAACTTTGTAATTTGAAGTATAAATCTAAAATCAATATTTAAGGAAATAAACGCTTGTTCTATTTTTGGGGGACACCCTGTATATGACCATGTTTTATGTATTAAAATCGGAAAAAGAATAATTCCACGCTAGACGCATGAAATTTTTAATATTTATGTAAATATACATTTCATTCCAATAAATCAAAAATCCACAAATGCATTTGACTGAATTTCTTTTTATATATTGGTAATAATATAATAAAAGTATGGTAAACATTTCAAGACCAACAAATAAGAAACCGAAAACAAGTTGGAGGAGATACGCACGGTTCTTGGAAATTATCGGTAAAACATATTTCTTCAGATTTCATAACTTCCAATTATTATCTACTAAAATAAATATTTAGTTTCAGAAACACTTTTTCTGTAAAAAGTTGGAATATGCAAATGGATATTCTTCATCTTGTGCAATTATGAAAGGCAGGCTCGCATTTGCACGCGTAATTATGGGCTCGTTTAAAATTCTCGAGCATGGTCAATCTTCGAAATTCCACTTTATTTCCTCCATAATTAATAATGATCTGACAGTGAAGAAGTTTTTAAGAGAAGTTTACAATTATTGAGGTAAAGATACCAAGGAAATAACTTAAGATCTTAGCGGAAATGAGTTGCTTGAAAGGCCCTGTAAAGGAAGTTGTTTGTTTTTAAACCTGTTTATCACGAAAAGGAATCATTTTGATATATACATCACATCCCTTGGTATCAATTAAATTTTTATCCGATACTATTCATAATTGTAAATGCCGAAAGAGTACACATACGTGCAATATTTCTTTTAATTCAGGCATTAATCGCAAACTTTTTCTATCAGCTTTATTACCGTAAAAAAAAGAGTGTAAAATACATCATTCCGTACATTTCCGTATGTAGAAATGAGAGTGCGAAAACTATTAACCACAAATGTTAGTAATACAATTTTCGGAGAAAGTAGAAAAGATTTCTCCGTCAATATTCCTTAACTGTCCTTATTCTAGAAATAAGTCTAAATCGCAGTTAAGGATTTGGAACGATTTGTTTAGTGATACAAGCGATTAGGTTCTCATACATTCATTGTTCAAAATATCATCGGGATGTATCTTTTTTTCTAAGACAGAATACTTTATCCATTCAACACCCAATATCAGGAAGGAGAACATTCCAGAAATGGTGAAATTGGAGAACAAAATTTAAATCAATTATTGCAAGGACCATGACAAATCTGCAACGTTAAGAAAATAAGAAAAGTCTTACAACATTTAAATTGTTAAAATTTAAACGTTGCGATTTAAAGAGTACAAGAAATATTATTGAATTACAAAATGTGATGGCTTGAAAAAGAAAATAAAAATATGCACACATAATATATAGTAGAAAATTACAGATAACAATAGTAGAAAAAGGATTTCAAGCTAAGAGAAGCAGAGAGAAGATGGCAAAACACGACTGAAACAAAGGAACAGTAAAGCCGCTCAAAAATACAACGATACGAAACATGAAAACAATTTACAACACCAAATAAAGGGTAAAAGATCAAGTACAAAAATAAATAAAAAAGTATCATAAACTAAAAATCAAGAAACAAAAATTGGTAAATAATAAATGGTAAACATCAAATGACGAGATTCAAAGTAAGAATAGTATACAAAATAAATAATGAATGAAAATATGACAAAAAATAAATGAATATATAAAAACACAGCATGTTGGTAATTGGTAGAAGCATTTGAAGACTTCCAAATGGAACAGAAATGAATTCGGTATAACTGAATGACATATATATAGGAATCTTGAGCTCAACAGAGAAAAAGCAAATGAAAACAACGTTAAAGAACGACTAACAAGCGAGAACCAACCAAACATTCCGAAAGTCAGACCCCCCCCACACACAATCTATAATTTGATTGCAAATTTTCCTTGAAACATTTCAACACTCTCTGATCCTGAGCAACGACCCTTTATTTTTTAAAACAATCATAAACGGATAATTTTTATTACCTATTAAACAAAAAATAATTTATTACCTATTAAATAAAAATCGGCGGGAGGTCTACATTTAAAAATATAATGGTCGACATCACTATAGACACCACATAAACATAATGGAATATAAGAAATATTAAAACGATTCAGTTAAGCTATAAAAGAACCAAGTCCTGCGACAAAATAACCCAAATATTTATTTAGGGTCAATATTTAGACAAAATATTTAGAACCACCGCTTGTTTTGTTTTGAAGGCATGGAATGTCTTCCTATTAAGCATATATATTCGAAGAGTAAATATAAAATGTAGGGCATGACACAGTGTTTGACGTTAGTTATTGAGGAATGAATACACAGCGCATTTTGGCTTGAAATGAATGGAGGCAATTCATGTTCAAGTGACACGCGCCAATCCGTTGGTCATCGTTTAATTGTTGTTCGTAATGTGGCCATTTTTTTGAAATTTTTTGCTTTATATATTCTTTGGAAATATAATTCTAGCTCTTACATTACAATTTTTGGTTTTAATTTATTAGTTCTTAAACTTCGTCTAATTCATTTTATCATTAGAATGATTCGTCTTCGCTAACAATGTTAGAAGAAGTCTGTTCTAAACTGTATTGGCGTTTAAAAAATAATATGTTTAGTTAGTTTTAATTAAATTAATTAATAAATAACACTTTTTATAAGTCAATAAATATTATACTAGTGTATTCGGCAAACTTTTGTGTTTGAAAGTACACAGAACATTCTATGATGTAGGCATAGAAACTTTTCTTCGAATTTTAACAGAACATGCTTTTAACAATTTAGAATTGTTCATTGAAAAACTGCAATTGTTTTCGCACGACAGAATCGTCTTTCTTTTAAACATTAGTACAACATCCAAATGCGGATCAATAATGCAAATAACGCGATGCATAAAATGAATCAATTTACTCTAATATTAATAATATAGTAGCAATTCTAAAGTGTAAATTCAGAAATATTCATAAGCGGATTATGCCTTGATGTTAATTTAAAAAAATAATATTTAGAAATATTTTAACGCTAATGTATAGAATGCGCTCATATCTTTAAACTGTACCCAAGAGTTGATTTTGAAAATACTGTTTTTCGACGTTCATCTTTATAATTCTACATTTTTTCCTTTTCTAGCTACTATTTAAAATTCTTTTATACAAAAGCCCTCGCTAGGAACTGTGGTTTAGCTCCAGCGTTAGAAAACAGGTTGCTAGAAAACTTTTGTAACACTTCAATAGAATGAGTATAAACGCATATTTTTAGAGTAATTGTTGAATTATTAATTGGATTTTCAACACGTTGGGGCTCTTGAAACAAAGCATTATGGAACATAATTTGGAAGAAGTTTGAATCACATCCATAATTCACAATGTAATATATACCGAAACCATGTGACAGAAGCTAAAATAGAAAATTTCCTTCTTGGAGGCAAGGCATCTCAGACAAGGGGGGGGGGGCAAGTAAAATTTCGATAATACAGCTTCAAAATAACATATAATAAATAATTTTGTATTTGATTAAAGGTAATTAAGTATTAATTAGCTAGTTCATTTATAATAAGTAATTAATTATCTGTAAGGTATAGGAGCAGAACGAATTGTGTTACGGAACGACGAGTGTAAGTGAAGAAACGGACGACGATAATAAGTAAAGAAATAAGAGTATAAATCCCATACCAAATGAAGTCTCCCGAAGTGTATTGGAAAAAATTTACACATTATTATTTAAATCTCATAACAAAATAAAATAATAGACGAAACAAGTGAAAATAATTATTAACTTATAAATAATTGTTGAACTTATTTATACATATATATATATATATATATATATATATATATATGTGTGTGTGTGTGTGTGTGTGTGTGTGGTCGCGGTAGCGTTTCCCTGGCCATGGTAAGCATATTTCGCTTTATTTTATTATTTTTTATTCTAGGTATTTTTGTATTCGGAATTTTTGTATTTGTATTCGGATCTTTGTATTTGATTCTTTTTAAATCTTCTTAAATGTATTTATATTTTTTATTCAAGAAATCTTCCATTTTCGTTTGTTTTGTGTTTTTAGAGGGGATGACGGCAATTTTTAACGGATTTCGTTTGTCGTCAGCAGAAAAAAGCACAAATTAATATCATGAGCGAGCTTCCCTTCCTGACGAGCGGCTCGCTATGATATTTTTCAATTTTTTGGGTTTTTTCTGGTTTTTGTCTATTTAGCCATTTTGTCCTTTTTTACTGTTTTTGAGTTTTTATTTTGTGTTTATATGTTGGTTTTGATATATATATAATACAGTGAAACCTCTCTACAGCGGGCACTCTCCGTTCCAAAGAAAAATGGCTTCTCTAAAGGGGTTTCATGTTTGGAAATGCGTATTTAAACAAGCCCTAATTCGTTATTTCTAAAAGTGAATTTTAATAATTGTCTAAAGAAAGAAGATCTTTATTCGAAAATTTTTAACTATATATATAGTTAAAAATTTTCGTATATAGTTTCGTATTATAGTTAATTTCCAAATCTAGATTAATGCGACGTATCAGTTCCCAAGGCTGATAAGCATTTTATTGTTGGAATCCCATTTCTAGGTTGTCCTTTTTCATAGTGTAATAGTCGTTAATCAAACTATCTTCTGTATTTCATTTGTATGATTATTGATAAAGTAATTTGATTTTAATTTTAATTTCTAGATTAATATTTGTATAAATTTAAATATAACACGTCTTGATTAATTCAAATATTTAACTAAATATATATATATAATTTGTGTTTGCTTGAATCTTTCACCTTTTTCGGAGGTAACTTTTTTTCAATTATGATTTTTTTAAATTCAAAAAAGAAATCCCTGATCGTTTCGTCGGCAGTTGTTGAAGAATGGGCGATAATATTATCTATTTATCATAAAGTGTGTTGCAATGAAAGTTTCATATGCTGATGGTCGCAACCCATATCAACAGCTTCTTTGTCAGAGTCCGAATTAGCGCCTGAAAGGCACAAAAGAACTTTTGAATGCCCAAGTTGAAGATCACTTTTCTCTACTCTCTGGGAAAGGAATGATTAATTTTGATCTGATTTCAAGTGTTGTTTTCAAGTGTATGGATTTTTTGATCTCTCTTTCCTCCCTTTTCTCTTAGTAAAGACACAAGCAGCGGCGGACTGGCCAGGTTGCCAGCATGCCCGATGGCAAGTGGGCCCCTTTACACCTAAGTTAATACAGGGCCCCCAGGATGTGTGTGTCCAACAGAGAGAAAGGGAAGAACTCTTTCTGTAGCAAATTTCCTGTGTACTTTCTAAGCAGTATAGCAAGTAGTTCATATAGTGTATTTTAAAAGAACTTTACCTTTAAGGAGTTTGAAATCCATTTTTGAGTGATGAATGATGTAATGATATTAGTGAAATTTTGAAGCTAAAGGTCATAAAGACATTATTAAGAAATTCATTGTCTGAGGAGAACTTGAAATCATAAATATTGCTATTATTGAAAGGGAATTTTTAGATGATTTGGGTGCAGTAATTATTGACAGATTTGCACTAGTAAACTCCAAAGTTTGTTGACTTGCCCTTAATGAAATGGACTGCATGTAATACACTTCTGTACTTTTGAGTTGTTAAAATTTGACAGTAAGAAGTATTTTTTTAAAAAAAAGGAATTCTTAAATAGTTTGCACTGTATTTTGAGTTTGGTTAAAAAAAAAAAATTCTCCAAATGACAATATAATTCCAAAATTACAGTATACTATCCACCGCCAAAACTATTTAATATTCTATCATAAAATTGTATTTATGTTTGATATTTCTTACTTCCAATAATATGTATAATGCGTGTATACTGACTAGGAATAAATTATATTAACTTATTGATTCTAAATTATTTTATTTGTAATAAATGAAATTAAAAAATGTATTTAAGATAGCATTGTAGATGTGGACATAGGGCCCCCGCCCCCCATTGCCTCTTGGCAACCACTATTTTCAGACCCAGTCCGCCACTGGACGCAAGGTCAGAGGTACGAAAGGTATGTATTTCATTGAAATTGAACTTGCGACCAACCCGGCCGAAACAGGGGCTAGAAGCCGTTCCTAGAGGTTACTTTTGATAATATGTCCCAGTATGACTCGGGGACAAATTGGGAGAAAATGATCCAATCAGCTGAAGGTCGGCCCTCTCCACATGTGCGTGTAGATACAAGAATTGTATAAGCAATTGCTAACAGGTGATTGAATTCAAAAAAGGCCTCTGCGATGGAAGAAACATATTTTTGAAATAATTTTTTCTGTCAGCAGAGTTTTAATGAATCGTTGTTTTATTAAGACACTTTAATCAAAGGTCGTTAAAAATTCAGAAGCATTTGGAATTATATCGTTTTTGTCTTGAAGTAATTGGCAGAAGAGAAAAAAATATTATTTTCCTATTTCATACTTAGAATATTGAATATGGAATATGGAATCTGAATACTTTAGGTATGAACTCATTCAACAGGTTTCGTTCGTACTTAGATAATTTTATTTACTCAGCTAATAAGCTACAATATCATATACATTTCCTTCATGTCGTCAAATTGCTGTCGGTAATATTTTTTTAGGGAAATAATTGTAGCTTAAGGAATCAGATCGCGAAAAACAGATATTTTACCGAAATAAATCTAATTTCCATCGACACATTTTACACTTCCATTGATAATGTTGAATTTACATCATCTGGCAGCTCTTGTTAGTGTTACTATATTGCAAAAGAGTGGCGACATCAGTTGCCTATGTTCTTACTAGATTGACTTTAATCATTAACCATATTTTAGTTAAGGAATTAATATAATTAAATAAAATATAATAAATTAGTAAACCTTGCAGATTTATTGCTCAAAAAGTAACGAATGGATAACTAAATTGTCCAAACTTTCTTAAGTGTTTAAGTAAAATTTGAATCAGCGAAAAGAAGACGAAGGCATCCATGCATCTGCTGCATTATCCTATCTCCCAACTCTTGCATACTGCAGATACTCTAATTTTCCCTAAAAATTCCATCAGCAACTGATCAAAACAGGCGCTAGAAGTAACAACACATACAAATTTTCACTCATCGTGTTGGTCTCTTAGCCGACCGACCAAAAACAGTCGGTAAAATGCAACATCTGATTCAGGAGCTTAATTTCAGGACTTGGAGCTTATTCTGCCAAATGTGGTGCAAACTGCAGGACGACAAGTGAATCAGATTCTGTCATTCTGTCGTCTTAAGTGTTACGCTTCAAAAACCGCTTGTTTCGACTGTTTTCTATATAATAGCTTAAGATGGAATTTAAATTATTAGATTCTTTGATACTTAGCTCTCCACAGGTAAAGATTTTTGCCGACGAAACTCTTAATTTCTCACCGACGCACAGTGGTGAAATATACGATAAAGTTGCCCAAAATTGTTAAATGTTAAAATTAAATAATTATTTATATTAAGAACTTTAGAATATGTTGGGTATACGTAAATATTAAGAAATTTACAATTAATGAAGAGATTCATGGACAATTAAACATTTATTACACTATAATCAGTAGAAAAATGAATAAAATAGCATCAGCTGACTTCAGCGCGCATGCAGTATTGCCTTCATTCAAGGTTCAGCTTATCAACCACGAGACCTATTTGCTATTTAAATTTATCCTGGATTCTCTTTTTAATATTTCAACATAGTTTATAAGCTTCCTCCCCCGCGTTTGCCATTTGCATAACGTAAGTCTGTATGGAAAATATAATAAGCGCTATAATTTAATCCGGCAATGTAGCGTGGACAGTCCTAACTGTAGATGGTTTTCAATTACTGTTTTAGACAAAACATTAAACTATGATTAAACTGTTTGCTTGTTGTTGAACACAAATTACATCTTTGATTCGTTGTCGTATTCGCAATCTCGTTTGCTCTTAAGAGTAATTAAAAATTTTGTCAAAGTTTTCATGTCTGTCGGATTCATATCAGTTTTCTATCTAATGACATATACAGCATCTTATTTTTGAATTTGTGTCAATTTCTGAACGACCTGGAGTCGTACTGGTTTACAATATCTAGAAGACGGTCGTGGATAATCCACAATACAGTATGCTGTTCTTCATCTCGATTCCGCAAAAAATTAATTTACTGGAACAAGAGTTATTCAGATTGTTTCAAGGAACTGTCAAAATCTCATTTACTATTTAAAAAATATATTAAATATCGTAATCGAAAGATAAAAAATTATCTTATAAAGATTTAATCAGATGATTTACGATTTGATTAAGCAAGTTGATAAAGCCACTTGTGCTGAAGCTTCAGTTAGAGAAATATTTTCCGCACGACTCGTCTTTTTAGCTTTTATTATGACTTCAAAGTTAAAGCACCGAGTGGAACTTTCTTCAAGAGCACTATTTCATATATTGTATTGATTTTTTTAAAAATTTTGTAATGAATTAGTAGTGTTAAGGCCTTGTTTTCCGATACCTATACTTATAAAAGGCAATGTTTGTGTGAGTGCGATGTCCAGACGAATCTATCGCACTTATAGCCTTGAATTGGCAAACAGGTTGTCTTAATGGTGACTCAATGCATCTCGAAGCCGGAATTTTGAAATTTTATCTAGAAATTTTTTTATTTAATATTTTGTGATGTTTTGGGTGATTTTTTGCACTAATTTCTCAATAGCATGGCTTCAAATAATTGTACGAAAAACATAGATACATCATCAGAAAGAGCAAACGATTTCCGTTCTAATAAAGTTATTTTCGAATTTCTAACGTAATTTACTGAATTTTGAGAATTGTTTTAAAAACATAGTCTAAAAAACTTAATTTGGAACTTCAGTTTCTTGCATCGGCCGTTCTAAGTTTGATATCAATTTGAAATTTGTTGAAGTAATAAATATAAACAAGAATGGTTAAAATGGAACAGATGGTCGAATTTTAATTAATTTTTTTCTGAAGTGTTAAGAAATTTTTGCTTCAAAATTCCCTTCCCGATTCTTCGTAATCGAGCTCGCGTGACGTATTTTCCCAGCATACATTTCGTCGAAACCACGTGACGTCATAATCCCTTTGCTTCGCGTCTGATACCTTTAGAAGTCTGGAAAAAAAGAAATATGTCTTCAAGGAGCTATTTACACAATGTGGCTTCAAAATTTAAACCTGAAGTGGAAGATTTCATCTCTCTCTATTTTTTTCCCCTTCTTCTCTGATGCATTTGGGATATATTTAAATACCACAGAAATTATGTTTGTCGTATTGTTCCATTTGAATCGTTTAAAATTTCATTCGGTAAGTCTCATTCTCAAGTCTCATTTCATTGACAGACGGTGCAGAGCGCAGGATACGTCATAACCTTCAACTGAATGCCTTCGATTATTATTTTCGGCAGTGTCTTGATGTATTTATTTGTTTCGCATATTTTGCTTCCTGTATAATAATTATTTTTATGCTACAATTTTTTTTAATATTGTTTCTGATTAACGTACTCTGTACTGTTTTTCTACAGTTGAAATGTCATTATAGCGAAGAAGAGTAAGGGGGAAAATCAATAATGTGTATCTTTTATTTTCAAAACTTTTTCGTCTCATTGTGGCCGATTTTTTTTCTTCATTTTGTTGAAGTCTTGATTCCACAGGCAACGCCGTGCGCGTACTGCTTGTTGTATATATTTTTGATTCTCAAATACCAAGATTGTTATCATTTCAACGTATCCTTTTATTCTCCGTTTCATTTGAGCGACATGCATCTGTTTTCTCTCGCTTGCTCTCTCTCTCTCTATTCTTCAGTTTCCATTCCTATAATTCGTTCATTGCTGTCTTCAAAAGCTTTTAACGGCACATTTGAAGGACGTATGTTTAAAAAAACTGTTTTTTTCACTTGATTGGTAATCAGAAATTAGCTTCGATGATTTTCTTCTTCCGGAGTCTAGTAGTTCGCTATAAGCATATAAAACCACGCAAAATTTAGAAACAAAATGTTTGTTCTGGGCAATTTTGTTCTTAGAAGAACTATTTTTGTAAAATGCATCAATTCTCGCATAATTGATCGTGATGCAACCGAAGTTATCCCTAAAAGAACAAAAAAATTGTATACTTACCAATGCAATAAAGCAACAAAAAAATTAAAAGTAGCACGAAAGTTTGTTTTAAATAGGGAGCTACTAATGTAAGCTTTATTTAATATATATAATTATAATAATGCCAGAATTCTTTGAAATCCTACACCTTTTCCTCCTATGATTCTATTAGAACACATAAAAAATTCTTTTGCATTTTAAAAACGAGATTTTATCTTTAAAAAAACTGTTTGCTTCCTATTAATAGGGGTTAAAAATTTCGCTCGTTACGTATTGACTAAGTTCCATATCGAAAACAAGCCACTAGATGAAATCGAACAAAAATAAAATTTACAAAACTTTGATACGAATGTAAAAACGCTTTCAGCTTTGAAAACAATTCAGAAATTTACCCAAGTGCCATGGTAGCTTGCATGTCGTTAACATGTCGAAAAGTACACAAAAAGTAACGCAATACATTAGACTATCAATAGTAGTAGTATAGTTAAAGTTTTACGGCTTTACCAATAAGTTTTTAAAAACCCTTTTTGGCAAGCTTTTTCGCATATTTCACCACTGTGCTACGGGGAAGGGCATAGTTGTCCCCCCTTATCCTTCAGTATCGCTGCCCTTGATGTGAAATTCCAATACTAACTGATACAGTCCGTCAAAAAAGTGTCAGAACACTTTTTATTACACACGATCTTTAACAGGTAAAGTGAAACAAAATATGTAATTTGATTTAGTAATATAGTACATGTAAATCGCATTTGTGCAAGAGCCCGTCTTCATATTTATTTTCATAACATCTTTAAATTTTCCAATAGCATACTTATATTTTTCTTATTTTAAACAATTCTATCCTTCAAATATTAATTTTTATGTAATTTGCAGCAAAACATCTTGAAATATTCAAGAAAAAATATTTATGAAATTTCTCAATATACACAAATGTGGTAAATATGTCATTCTTATAATTCTTTTCTTCCCTTATTTCATTACTCGACAATAGGCCTTCTAGTTATTGTTAAAAAGATGTACAACGAAAGATATAATGCAAAACATTTGTCAAAATATGAATCCGAAATTACATTACATATTTTCATGCTCATGTGTGGAAAGAAGATTACAAATAATGATAATAATATTGAGGAAAGTATTTTGTTCATCTCCTCATCGATAAAAAAACCTTGCATATTCTTTATTCTCGATATTTGAAACCAGATATACAAACACTAATGGTTTGACATTTTATTATATCGTTCTTTAAATATTGTTTGCATTAAAAATAATCGAATGTCTTCAAAAACTTAAATATTTAATATTAAATAAAATATTTCGTCAAAATTACTTTTAGAGTAGCTGAAAAATGATAACTAGATTATCGTTTCGAAAAATGTCTTTATCAATGAAATATAATGTTCTGTATAAAGATTTCAACAAACGAAAATTAATATCTATTGCGAAAATTCTGACGTGGAATATTTCATTCAACTGTCTTCTTGGTAGAAAGAATCGCAAATAAAAAATAGAATTCATACATGTTTAAATTTTGATTTCAATTTTAAAGATGACACTATATAAAAATCTAAAGCCAGTTCTATAATCCATTCCTAGATTTATTATTTTACTTTATTCGTTCATATTTTTATTTAATCACACTTTTATAACTATATTCATTAGATCGATTCGATTTTAATGGAAAAAATCAAGATAACAAAGAAAACTTATTTTCATATCATTATTCATCTATCTGTAAACTTTATTTCAAATCACTTTTAAGGCCTGAGAATTCTTCCCGTGTATTTTTGATAGAACGCAATTTTAGCGAAACTCGATAAAGAATTTTCTAAAATTCAGCTCAATGTATGAAACTTTTGTTACAATATTTCAAAAATAAATGCTGTAAGCTGCGAATGTAACACGCTTAATGTAATAGAACACGATGGCGTTTCCTCCATCTGGGAAATTTCGCAACTTTTCTCTCTGCGATAAGGTTTCTCAAAATAACAAAATATTTTTTTATTCATTGTACATTCCTCGGACTATAATCCAAAGATAAACATTTGACATGTTTAATAATACAGCTATTCGTGGCATAATGTATAGATTTTTTTTGATAAAAACAACTAATCACACTGTTTTAAATTACAAGGAATCTCCATTTATATATAAAAGGAGTTTCATTTATAAATGAAAGGAAGAAACCTTCATATATAAGGATATTTTTTTAATCAATGATAAAATATGAAATTTGACTTATTAAAATAGTAACCAAACATTACATTCTACAGATTCATGTAAAAGTGTTGTTCAGAATACGGTGCTGAAAAATATGCAAGTCGAATAAAATTAACGTTATAGGTAAAGAGAATCTATTCCCACAAAAAGTTATCGAATTTACTTAAGGTTGCTAAGGATCTATCTATTAACCGTTTTTGCAAATTATTAACTAAGAGTCATGAAATTTTGCATAGATATATATTAAAATGCAATTACATTAAAACATCTTTAAAAACCTCTATTATACTAAATATATTTAAACGAAATTTTAAAATTCTCAATTTAAGAAAATTAAAATGCTCCATGCTTTCTAATTTTTTTTATTTTTCCTTTAATTTTTCATTATTATTATTATCCATAAATATACATTTGAAATATTAAAACGTAAATTGTTATTGTTTCAAAATTTCATTTGTTAATTATTTTTGGAGATATTTTGTAAAATGCATGATCCGAATTTATGTTAGAATTCATGTTTTCAAAACTCAAAGTGTTTTAACTACTACAAGATCAGATCAGAAACAAAATTAGACATGATTTCTATTATTATTTTAATGACATAAAAGGAAACTTTATTATAATGTCATATAGTTTCCTCAAAGATTAAGACGGCTGGAGAATTTCAAAGTATATTGAAGATTTGAGGAAAGAAACTGTTTGAGAAAAACTCATTTTCTCCGCTGAACCCTATAATCAATTTTACTTAAGATAAATTTTTAATATTGTTTTTTTTATTCATATAGATATTGGAGATAAAAATTCATTTCCTTTTTTGTATTTCTAATTTCTATTATTCCGTCGTTCATATTCCTCTTCAGAGGTTCTCAGGATATTAGAGGCTAGAAAAAAAATCTCCCTGTTCGTAACAAATGCTTAGTGCTTCCATGCGTCGAATCAATCATCTCTGAACAAGTTAAAGTACTTCATCGGGTTTGTTGCGATCTTGTTTTAAATGAAATGATTAAATTCAATTATAATTGCAATTGCACTCTTTCAAGTTAATATATATAGAAAAGTTCATCAATTTCTAATGCTAATTTCTTCCAGTTTGTGCTCAGGAATTTCCTTAAACCACACTGGTGGGCGTCTAGGTTAGTTATAGTACTTACGTTTCCTGAATAAAGCTAATTGTAAGGCCTAATTAGTACTCAATCGTAAGTGGTTCATAATCTGTTAGAAAATTATCCAGACACACTGCAAGATGTAGGTCACTGAAGTAAGGTGTAGCCATGCCAGTATATTTAATTTATATAATTCAAATTTCACATTTATGTTGCAAAATCCAATTCAACGATAATGTCAAAATAATTAAGTTTGATTTCATTCAAAGTTGTCTAACTCTGATGAAGGAATTATATTCATATAAAAAGTATCTGGTTTGCGTGAAAACAGAGCGCATTAAGCATAAGCAAATAATGGGAAAATAACCATCTTATCGTATTTCAAAATTAAATTGCTTACATAAGGGGTAACAGTTAAGACGATTTAAAGGTAATTTTTGGTCAAAAAATCAAAGATCAATGCGGAATTAACGTGGGCAAATCGCGGTATATCGTTCTTTCAGGAAAGATCACCCTTAATCTACCAAAAGCCTATCAGCGTTCGTGTTCGATAGAAAAATGGAATGTCATTATAAGTTGCCCATTAAAATGTGCTAAATAAGTATTCCTTTTTTTTTCTGTAAGTGAATTTTGGATATTATCCAGTATTTTCAGTTTTAAATAAATGGATATTTACGTTTTATATCCTAGATCTAGTTATATATAATTTAAATGATAAATGTGTGAGTTTATAAAAGTTGCATAAATCTCATAATGAAGTTTCTCTTTTCAGCAAAACTTTTCTGTTTTTTCTCCTGTGAATTTGCCTTGTGGATTGTCTCTTTTCAACGTCCAGACTAGTCCTTATCGTATTTGTATCCCAGCTTCTTTTGATATAGTCTTTCCAGTTTCCTTTTAGCTTAGTGAAATTTTCCT
>BGPR01034438.1:0-16478 GCA_013235015.1 Araneus ventricosus
TGAAACTTACGTTGCATAACAAAAGTTTAAGAACATCATATTACTAAAGATGAATACTTTTCATCGGAGTAAAGTATGATTTTATGTTAAACCAGCAGTAAGCGCATGGTGTTGCCCGTGGAATCGGGACTTAATAAAATAAAATAAAAACGCCCACAATGACATGAAAAAGTTCTGAAAACAAAACAAAAGATACACTGTAAAAAAAATCCCGTAAAATTTACAGTTTTAAACTGGCAGCTGGGTTAGTTGTGCAAAACCGTAAAAGTTACGAAGTAAATCCGTAGGCACAACGGTTTTTTACCATACAGGAACAAGTTTTTCCCGTATAAGTTAGGAAGTAAATCCGTAGTCACAACGGTTTTTTACCGTATGAAATCAAGTTTTCTCCGTAAAAATTAAGTCATCGACTGAGTTGAGTTGTTTTTCTTCTTCTGTTCGACTTGAGTTGAAATGTGCTGATGTGTATTATCAATTAGGAATATTAATTAATCAAGGCTTAATTATTAATTTCAATTAATTTAATTAATATATTTTTTAATTGAACTTACTTGGACGATTTCGATGCAAGATGGTGACAAAACTTCTAGCTCCTCCGAGCCGGGGATCGAAACCGCGTTCATAGAAATAAAAGGCAGTAGCTCTAACCACTAGACCACCGGAGACTTCATAAAATGAAGTAAAAATAATCTATTTGAGTTTTAAAGTCACTACAGCTCTAGTGGCGCCACTTAGTGGTGTAGAAATCAACTATTGCCAGAACACGTGTTTTAAGGTTAGCTTTCATGAGTGACAACAGGTTACTGCAACATGTGTAAACAATAGCGGAGATGGAACCCTATTAAAAACATGAAATGAATGCTATAAAATTACATTTAAGAAAAGGGAAAGTTATCGTACGGAAAGCAATACCGTATGACGAAAAATAGAATTTGAACTGACGGTTTTAAACCGTTTATGGCTGGAGCGGAAAACGGTGAAAAACCGTTTTGTCAATAAAACTGCTTTAAACTGTCAAATATACGGAAAAAGTCCGGGAAAAAAACGGATATTTTTTACAGTGTACACATTATTGATTTTCCTGCTTATTTTTCTTCGCGATAATGACATTTCAACTGCGGAAGACACACAGCAACACAGAGTACGCTAATCCGAAACAATATTAAAAAATTGCAACGGGAAAATGATTATTATACAGCAAGCGGAATATAAAATCGAATCCGAAAATAATAATCGAAGTCATTCAATTGAAGGTTATGACGTCACCCTGCCCCGTCAGCCAATGAAATTGCCCGTAACGTTCCGGAGAGGTGTCGCGGGAGGAAGCCTCGCTAGAGGAAAAATATCTTTCAAACTGACAAGGAAAAAATTAATTAAGAAAAAACGGGAAAAGATATGTTAACCGTTTTCGTTTTAAATCCGACAGAACCGTTGCAGTTATAAGCTGAAAAAAATTGAAAATAATAGTGTTATTAGAACGTTGGATGCAGCAAATTTAAAAACGAGAATAAAACTTCAATGGCAAAACTGACTATTTTTTAAAAAATTCTCAAAATTCAGTAAATTACGTTAAAAATTCAAAACTAACTTCATTAGAACGGAAATCGTGTTCTCTTTTCGATGGTGTGTCTATTTTTTTCGCACAATTATTCAAAACCATTCTATTTAGAAATTAGTGCGAAAAATGAACCAAAACAACACAAAACATTAAATAAAAAATTTTCTAGATTAAATTTTAAAATTCCGGCTTCGAGGTGCATTGAGTCACCACTAAGACTACCTGTGTGCCAAATTTCAAGGCTGTAAGTGCGATAGATTCGTCTGAACATCGCATGCACGCACACACATAAATATTGCCGTTTATAAGTATTTCTAAATAATTAACTTATTTCATTTTCTGCTTCCCCACACTTTGACTACATTGGTATATAAATACAAATAACCGCTCCTGAGACATAATTATAAACCTAACCTTTTCTCATTCCGAAGTGGTCTTGACTATGTGGCCCTGACACCTGGCCAGAAAACGAATTTTCTCAGACACCCAGTGTAAGACTGCTGGCAAAATGAAACTGTCGTACCGCCACGAGAGAAACCCTGAACAGGGTTGCCGCAAGTAGACGAGTCGAAGAAAGGAGGAAAACGGGTATAAAATCAACCGCAACATTTGGCAAATTAAGCGCACTTCGTTAGGAGGGGAATTCGTTTTCGACCGAAATACAAAGCGAAATGGGACTTCTGCCGATTCTTATCTGCGCCAAATGAAATAAAGCTCTTTCCTTCACCCCCAAAATGCAGTGGAATATCCCGTTTCCATAACGACCGCCACCGGCATGTCTGGTGTCTGGGGTTTTTCTCGTGGCGGTAGGATAGTAGGTAAATCACCAAATCAAATCCCCGAAGGTGACGACAGAAAGAGGAGAATACTGTCTGTCCCCGACGAGATCTTTTCCAGCCAAGTCGTCTGGATGATGGCGGTCACTATAGAAACAGGTTGCAGTACGGAGAATCCATTTCGAGTAGGTAGAAGCTCATGCAAGTTTGATAGATTGATATTTAATTACAAACAAGTAATATAAAAAAAATTTAAGTCAATTCCTACTTATGTCAACAAAGAAAAATTTAAAAAAAAAATTGAAAAAATTGAAAAAACTGTATTAACACCAAGTGTCATCTAATACAAGTTTTAAAAAATGTATTTGAACTTGAGTGGATGAATAAAAAGTATTTTATTAACGATTGAAAATTTGAACAAGATATATAAATAAATATATATAGGGAGAGTGTGAACTAATAGTAGGAACTGAAAAAGGAAACAGAAGAAGTAAATAATAGTGATAGCAATATACCTTTTGCGCGCAACTCAGCAGCATCGGTGATTTCATCAATATTGTCTATAATCAACTAACCAATTAAGATAAAATCAAACTGCAAAAATCATGCTTCAATAAAAATTATAGTACATTAAGATTAAAGAAATAAAATGGAAAAAAATGGAAGAGAACTCGAATATCGAACTTTTTCAAAATGCCACCCGCCATCGGAGTTCTAATATGGATAAATTTTCTGAAAAATGTAGGAAAAAATCTTTCTTAAATTAATTATTGGACAAATTCAGGCCACAGAGGGAATATTATTTTGCTATTAAGTCATTCCCTTTACAGAAAATTTATCCATATTAGAACTCCGATGGCGGGTGGCACTTTGAAAAAATTCTCCATTCGAGTTCTCTTCCATTTTTACTTTCTCGTATACGAAGTATACAAAGAGAAAGTATTGTAATCGTCAAAATATTCGAACTCGAGATTTTGACGAATCTCCACGTTTTAGACCTCCCTGAATCCGAAAAACACAATTTGGGAATCATGTCTGTATGTCTGTCTGTCTGTGTGTCTGTGTGGGTATCTGTCTGTGAACACGATAACTCGAAAACTATTAGAGCTACGGGGATGAAATTTGGTATGTGGTCTTTGAACATAATTTGCAGGTTTCTATCAAATTTTGGACAAAATCCGTCAACGGGAAGTCTGTCTGTCTGTCTGCATGTTCGAGGTCATGTGAACGCAATAACTCAAAAACTTGAATAGCTAAATGGATACAATTTGGTACACAGTTTTAGCGTTATGAATGTAGGTCCGTATAAAAGTTTGGACCAAATCCGTCAAAAAGAGGCGTTCAAATTGCATATTCAATTTCTTTTAATCCGATTCTCATGCGCATGCGTATTGGTAGCAATCTGTTATTGTTGTAAATTTTATTTACAACAATAAATAATGTTTGCAATCATCAATTGTTAACAATTTTTTTATTGTTGTAAATCAAACCGATCTCATTATTTCAGCAAATCTTTTATTCACGCGCTTTTGCAATTGTTACGGTCGAGGTAGTATAAATTGTTTTCTTGGGAATTCAATTCCAAAGCAGAATTTTCGCTTTAGTATTCATTGCATTGCCTGTTTTATCGCGCCTGCTTCAAAGTAATATTTTTTTGAAACGTGGCAACAGATATTTGATTTCAGGTTTGTTTGTTTTTTTTTGTTTTACTTTCTCGTATACAAGTATACAAAGAGAAAGTATTGTAATCGTCAAAAAAATTCGAATTCGAGATTTTGACGGATCTCCACTTAGAAAGTATACGAGAAAGTTTAGGGGAGACCACTCCCGCTGTTTTTCTTGTTTAATCTTAATGTATTATAATTTTTATTGAATCATGATTTTTGTAGTTTGAATTTATCTTAATTGATTAGTTGATTATATACAATATTGTTGATGCAATCACTGCATGCTGCTGCGTTGCGCGCAAAAGGTATACCGTTAACACTATTGTTGACTTCTGTTTCTTCTGTATTTTCCTTTTTTGCGATTAAATATCCTTCTTTTGTATTTTATTGGAAGTTGCTGCATTTTTGGGCCATTCTGTTTAATGCAAAGTTTAATTTCTAATATCTCTTGTTAAATCACTTGTATGCAGGCGGGGCTATCGGGCTACCGCCCCCCCCCCCCGGAGGCAAGCCAGAATTCCTGATTTAATTTAACATCATTACAACTGTTTTTTCTTAATTTCTCTCTTTAAAAAAATAATAAAAACGTTTCCTTTAATAGTCATTCCACACTTGTATTTTGCCAGTTTTGACACTTGAGTCGATGACGTTCCACTTGTACTTGTAGCATTGACGCAGTCGAAGACATTTTTTGGCTAGTTATTTCATTGTAATTTTTATTAAATTATCGAAAGTATTGTAGTGTTCCTCATGATTCTTATTGTCAGGTCAAGTCTGTAAAGTTAAAGAGTTTTGGTTTACTTTAGCCTTGAAGTTTGACATTCATCACGACGATACAAAGTTTTTATGACCTCAGCCCCCATACCGGAATCCTAGATTCGCCACTGTTTGTATGTATTTGATGTATTGACGTACTTAGCTTCAATTGGGAAAGAACGTGCAACTACGTCAAAACCGAGAAGAGAAATGATCAGCTACTCTTTTCCCGCCACAAACTAACGCTAAGAACAAAATAAAACCCAGATTTCCGTCGGATTCTTCCTATTCGAAATGGATCTTCCCTAACAAAATCAGTTGCTATAGCGACCACCACCAACTAGACAACTTGACGGGCAGAGATCTCGTCACGGATGCATATATCTAGTATTATTCTATAACCAAGAAAATGTAACAATATTAAAAAATAGCCGCCTTCTGCGACCAGTTTGGTCTTTGTGAATACTGGTTCTGTTTTACATCATTTGAATCCGTTATGCATGATTTGATATTCATAGTTCCTCTAATAAAATAATTTTTTACTTTCCGATTGATATCTTAGAGAACTTTATTGACACATTTAACAAAAAATTGATGAATAATAAAAAGTAAAATTCATTACACTATTACTAAAGGATATGAAAAAATAAGTAGAATCTTCATTCCTTATCTTACAAAAATGGAAGAGAAACGCACAATTAAATATGTGTTTAAATATAGAAAACGATTTGAATTTCATTACAACAATAAAGAGTATTGTCGTAAATTATGCATAAAAACATTTTTGAAAATTTGCTAAAATTAAGGAATAAATCGGACAGTTACAATAATACCATTTAAAAGATAATTTTTTCAATTTTAAGATGGTGTAAAAATTATTTTTGTGCTATTATATTTTCGACAGTTATCGCTATCAAACGCCAAAATTTTGCTTAATTGCTACGAGATGCACATTTTTATCTACGCACCATATTTACCTTTTTTATTAACAGCTGTACACGCACGGCGTTGCCCGTGGAATCAGAACTTCAACAAAATGGAGAAAAAGAATGCCCACAATGACACGAAAAAGTTTTGAAAGCAAAATCAAAACAAAAGATACACATCGGATTGTAGAAATGCATGCTGGGAATGAAAGCATATGACGTCACCTGCCGCGAAGGAAGGTCATTCGTCCGGAGAAACTCTCGCTGTTAAATCTCGCTAGCAAAAAAAAAACTGTTTCTAGGAAAAATTGACTTAAAAAACGAAAAAATATATTTTAACCGTTCTTGTTTCAGAATCGACAAAACGTTCAGTTATAAGCTGAAAAAAATGAAAATTATAGATATTAGAAGCATCAGATGCGATACATTTGAAGAAATCCATTAAAATTACTAAAAAGTGACTATTTTCAAATAAAATTCAGTAAATTATCGTAGACGCTGAAACAAACTTCATTAGAAGGTCATTTTGTTCTTTCGAGTGGCAACTGTTTTCCAGCAATTATCTGGTAGCTTTATTGAGAAATGAGCAAAAATCACCAAAAACAACACAAAACATTAAATAAAAGAATTTCTAGATTAAATTTTAAATTCGGCTTCGAGGTGCATTGAGTCCCAAGACTCAGGTGTATCCATGGTTGTATAATAGGAGATTCGTCTGGACATCGAAGACACACGCACAAAGATTGCTTATTTATAAGATAAGTACAGATATATTCTTTGTCTTTACGCTGTTATTAAATACATGATTTGTCTACTGGTATCTTAAGATGTCACAACTACCAGAAGTAGCTACTGTTTCGAAAAACCCGCATTTCTTGCATTTCCATACTGCACATGTAACAAATCCCTTTATATCAGTTCATTAAAAAAGCGTAAACTTTTAGGGTATTGTCAAGACATCCCATGTAATACCTTCGTGTGCCTTAAAAATGTCCAATTCTTTCTCTCTTTGGTCTTTCTTTTTTTTCCTTCCTTTATTATTCTCTCGTAACGATGTACAATAAAGTAGAAAAAGCGTAATGTCAAACTCTGTTAGATTTCGAGAATCTCCGTCTCTTTAGACCTCCTCAGTCCAGAAAAAACACAATTGGGATGTATGTCTGTCTGGGCCTTGATAACTCGTGAAAACGGTTTAGATATATAGGGCAGAAATTTTTATGTGATCTTGACAATACTTTGTAGGTTTCTATCAAATTATGGACAAATGTTAGAGCTACAAAGGAACATGGTGTGGTCTTAAACACTATGACTTGTGATTTCGTCATTTGGTGACAAATCCGTACAAAGGAAGTCTGTCTATCTGTATGTCCCTCAGTGGAGTACTATAGCCAAAACCTTGAAGGTCGGATGGATTCATTTCGGCACGTTTTCATTATGAACGTACGGTCCGTATAAAATTAAGCCGGAAATCTTGTCAAAGCTGGCGTTGTCGGTCTGTATTACATGCGCATACTTGTTTCAGTTTTGAAACCTTGCCTCCGCATGCCTACTGCATGACAGTAGTAAAAGCACATACTCCAGACGAAATCTTGGCTTTTGTCAAACCAATTCTAACAAGATTTTGTAAGGAAGCAAACATTTTAGTAATGCAGAACCTAGGTTTGCAAAAGAATGCGGGACTGAATTTGTTTTGATCTCAAAACACGCTGTAGTTCTAACTTGGTTTACTTGCGATCATGAAGCGTCTTTTTGGCTGTCTTCTTATTCTAGTTTCTCTACATGTTGGAATTAGTGAGTACACGGAAGTTGAGACCACTCCGCAGTGTTTTCCTCAGTATAACGATGTATACAAGAGAGAATTCATGTAATCGTCAAAAGATTCGAAGTGAGATTTCGACGAATCTCACGTTTTAGACCTCCCTTGAGTCGAAAACACAATTTGGAATTGTATACCTGTCTTTCTGTGTGTGTGTGAAATCATTCCGTGAAAATTAAACGTAACGACCAAACCATTTAAACTCTACATCAGGGCTGAAAATTTGGTATGATCTAATAATACCGATTTAGGTTTTCAAATTTTGAGACAAAATCCGAATCAACGGGATTAATCATTTGTATTCGAAGTCATGGCACTTATAACTCAAAACAAGTACTAAAGCTAGATGGATAAAAATTTGGTATTACTGTTTCATTTCGTCATGAATGTTAGGTCTTATAAAATTTTATTAGCCAAATCGCAGGGACCTGTCTAGTCGGTCTGCATAATAGCACTTCTTATATCTAAAACTCAAAGTTCAAAGTGTTTGCCTACAGGTAATACCAGTTTGATATCTGTCCTTGATAAAATCTCTTTTTAGTGACTCTACCCTAATTTACTCTCCCAAGACCACAGTCTGAGTTGCCACTGTTTCAACTACCTTTGTTTTCACGTGCAACTTAACAGCGTCCGAATATAAAGCAGAAATCTGCTTAGTGGATATTAAAGCAATCGGACGAGTAGCTAATCCATGAGTTTAGTATTAAGGTATCAATAATAAAATTATAATTGTTCTTTATCAAAAACGCCGATCACTTGTCCACGAGCAAGTCAAAATCATCATGAAGTATTTGAGGCGTTTTAAACCGAAACCCCCGCGCTTGCGCTGGGAAGAGATGTCCACGAAAGAATGAGAATTGATTTGAGCCCAGAAATGAATTATAGCAAGTACCCCTGGCATAAAAGTAAATAAAATTAGATTCATTACTGAACTAGAGATCAGAAGAAAAAAGAGAAAAGTCCTGTCCTTGTAGAGTTGCGTACCTGCCCGAGTCTAGTCGGTTCAAGAATACTTGCAGTGGGACAGCAAAGACTTCATTATCGCGCATGCCAAAATAAACTAGTAGCAATGAAAACTATTAAGATAGTCAAAGATGTTTGATTAGTTTTGAAACTGTTTGTGACTATCCTAAGAAAAATTTTCATAGAGAAAGAATTGTTTCAGAAAACATTTATCACACTGTCAAAAGGATAAACGTTTCTTTCTCCTGTACGAAAACAGTCATTTTAGAATTATTTTTAAAAATCTTACTTAAAGAATAATTTTTTCGAAATTACCTGAGAGAAAGAAAACATATCAAGGAGGGAGTGGGATTTATATTTAATTTATCGTCTGTCAAATGCGTTTCAGATTACCATTATTAATTTACAGAAAATTGAAATTAATACAGTTGCCAGAATTTCAGTTATTCTTATTTGATGGAATAAAATTTTAGATTTTTAAATGCCTTAAGTTAGTAATCATCAATCAGTATACAGAAACGACGTGGTTAAAATAATAAATACTTCCTGTCAAGGGTGATTCAACTGTGCTCTACTAACAAGAAACATCCGATCATTTTCATTCAAAACTTTAGTTGTTTTGGATATTTTGTAGCTGCATCCTTTGGTATCCAGCATTGTTGTACCTTTGTTGTCAGACATGGTTTTTTCGCTGTCCACATAACAAATCTGATTTTATTTATTTCGTTTTTTTTACTTTCTTCTGTATACGAAGCGAAGCACAAAGAGAAAGTATTGTATCACAAAATTCAGAACTCAAAGATTTGACGAATCTCCACGTTTTAGACTCCCTGATTCCTTGGGAAAACACAATTTTGGAATCTTTATGTCTGTCTGGTGTGTGTGTGTTCTTGCATAAAAGTGTCTGTATATGTGTCTGTGTGCGGTGTTCAGAACACGATAACCAAAACTATTAGAGCTAATGGGATGAAAATTTGGTATGTGGTCTTTAAAATTACAATTTGGTTTCTTATCAACCTTGGAGCTTTTGGACAAAATCCGTCAACGGGAAGTCTGTCTGTCTGTATGTTCGGGGTCATGCGAACGCTATAACTCAAAAACTTGAAAAGCCAGATGGATAAAATGTTATACACAGTTTTATCGTCGTGAATGTAGGTCCGTATAAAATTTTGGGCCAAATCCGTCAAAGGGTTGACTGTCTGTCGGTCTGTATAATCGCATACTTGTTCAATTTTGAAACTAACTCCCTGCGCATGCCTACTGGTGGCAATGCCTGTGCAAGGAAGGGACGCTCCGAAACTTGGCAGTTTGCCAAAAACCAATTTTGGTGTGATTTTGTAAGGAAGCAAACATTTAGGGAGTCTCGCCAGGTCCTGTTGCGCAAAAGAATGAGCAGAGGATTTGAATTTGTTTTGATCCTTCAAAGCACGCGTGGTTCCAACTTTGGTTTACTTGCGACGGAAGTTTATTTGACGTCTTTTATTATTCTAGTTTTCTCTACATGTGTTAGGAGTATACGAGAAAGTTTAGGGGAGACCACTCCCGCTAGTTCTTACTGCTTTTACTTTTATACTTCGAATTTACGACTTTTACCTATTTTTTAATCATCAATTTATTATTCATTATTATGAATATGATGGAATCTTACCAATATTTTTCTCTGAATCATAACTAATTCAAGAAAGTCGTGAGGCCGCGGTGGCACAATGGTAAGGCCTCGGCCTCGGGGCCAGAGGGATCCAGGTTCGAAACCCGATTTCATTGAAGGTAGGCCTACTGCACGCTAAATCACTCGCAGCGGCCGAACATTCTTCCGCTGGTGTGGTTGGGAATCCTGGAGCTGAGTTGCCAGCTCAGATATTCCTCGCTATCCGACCGCGGCTCAAACTTACGAGGTCCATCCTTAAACAGCCCTCGTGTTGTTTCACGAGATCTATTCAAAACGGGACTTCACGGGTCTATTCTCGTACCCCGGTTGGGTTGGGAGCGTTTCTCCTTTCGACCGCGGGACGGTAATGGCTTTTTCTCGACCGAAAGAAGGGGTCTGATTCTCGTACCTCGGTCGTTTCGAACATCTCGCTTTGCGCTAGGAAGTGACGTATTTCTGCTGCGCGCGCAGCAAATCAAGCGATCGTCATGCGATATTTTTGTTTATGGTTTCAGATTCAGTTCGAGTTTTGAATCGCCAAAGGAACTATGGCGAAGCGTACATTTGCTTCCCAATTCGAAATTATGTTTTATTATTTTAAAAAATATCCACAAGTTTTACGTGGGAAAGTTGATCGCATCTTTTGAAAAGACACCAAGGTGGGAAGATTTAACTTCTACTATAATGCATCTTTCTTGCTGTAAGTCTAATGACAAGGTAAACCATTTATCTTTAAGGCAAAATATATATTTATAATAATATTATACATTTACGGAACATAAATTGCAGTCTTTTTTTTCAATATATTGATGTAATTTACCACCCTTTCAGAGAGAGGAAAAAATAAACTTTTTTCCATGCCAATTATTTTGTGAATGCATATGAAATAAATCTTATAAATTAATATTGGCAAACCATTTGTTTATTTTTCCAATACAAGAAGATAAACATGAAAAAAAGCATAATTCAACAAGCTTTCACAAATATTAAAAATTACATCATTATCAAGGAACAAGAAAAATTTTTATTGTCAGATTTTGCAATTACTTTGTAAATATTTGGTAAATTTCTTTGAATTAAAACCCAAATGAAAAAAATTGTAATGATATATACGGAATGAGGAAAAGTCATTCCACACTCAATGTTAAAAAAAAAAAAAATGCTAAAATGTTAGCCCTAATTTAATTTAATAAAAAATATTAAGTAATTAAATCTTTAAATGTAATTGATCTTAGCTTAATTACTTCAAATATCATTATTGACTATCTTGATGCAATAGTAAAAGATTTAACTACTTTTAAAGATTTAATTACTTTAGGATTGTCGTATTAAATTATTAGATAAATTATTTAAATCGATTAGCTACTTTTAAAAAAAGTCTAAAGCACTGATAAATTCTTCTTCAGATTGGTCAAAATGGATTACATTTATCCTAACAAACTTTCTTTAAAACACAATTAACGTCTTAGCAGCCTCCATTTTAAAACGAAAATTTGATAAGTTCTGATATCGAAACAACACTTCGCTAAGGAATAGCGTTTGCGCCAGGTACAGAGCTGGCGAGAAATCGGAGTCCTTTTCGACTGAGCGAGATCCCAACCGGTTAAAAAACGGGTACGAGAATCAGCAATTTGTCGTTAACGTAAGGAAAAGTGACGTCTCCAACCCAATCGGAGGTAATCACTAGAATAATCTGTTAATCTAATCTAGCTAACTCAATAAAATTGTGTTTTCAAAATCTTTTTATTTTAATTATTTTATTGTATTGCGTTTCTGATGAAAAATTGTTAATCTTTCGAATTTTAAATCTCTTTCTTTAATTTTTTTTCTGTTTTCCACAGGTTGCTATAAATCTTGACAACATTTCTTCTGTCTGTTTTCTTATCCTTCAGCGGGCGCGTTTGGAAGAGATACTTGAATTCAGCATCGTATCATACAACATTTATGTATCGTTATTCATGATATATTGAAGTGCAAATTTATTTATAACACATCTTTGCCTACTATTATACTGCTAATAAATACGGATAATATAAAAAAAGTTGCATTTATTACTTTCGTACACGAAGTATACAAAGGGAAAAGTATTGTAATCGTCAAAAAATCTGAACTCGAGATTTCTTTCGATTTGATCCCTAGCCGTTTTAGACTTCTGAGTCCGGAAAACACAATTTTGGAATTATGTCTGTTCGGTGAACACGATAACGCGAAAACTATTAGAGCTACGGGGATGAAATTTGGTATGTGGTCTTTAAACATAATGTGTAGGTTTCTATCAAATTTTGGACAAAATCCTTCAAAGGGAAGTCTGTCTGTCTGTCTGTCCGCGGTCATGCGAACACTATAACTCAAAAACTTGAAGAGCTAGATGGATAAAATTTCGTACACAGTTTTATCGCCATGAATGTAGGTCAGTATAAAATTTTGGGCAGTATTAAATTTTTTTTTTTTATAAAATCCGTCAAAAGGTTGACTGTCTGTCGGTCTGTATAAACGCATCTCCAACGAGTCCGCTATCTCCACGCGCATGCGTATTGAACGCAATCTTCTGTGCACGATATTTATTGACTCCTGCTTGGCGCTTTTTTTTCATCCGATTCTCCATGCGCATGCGTACTTGGTAGCAATCTGTGCACGCGGAAGGATTGTCCTTGAGCCAAGAAAGAGTAGAAATCGGTATTCATTTAATCGGAACGCATCTCTTCGAATTTGATTTTTTACCTAAATATTTTCTGATAGTCATTGGACCCTGGGTTACAATAGGTTCGAATTTTTTTATCCACGCGGAGGGGGATAAAAAAGGTCCCTTTTCGAGAAGTATACGAGAAAGTTTAGGGGAGACCACTCCCGCTGGTTTTTGTAAAACAACACGATATATATATGTTACCGTTAAAGTATGAAATCCGTTATTCTATAGAATACCTAGTTATTCTATAGAATAACTGATCAAGTCAGTTAAAGTGTTAAATAAACTTTTATTTTACACTTTAACTAGTTATTCTATAGAATAACTGATCAAGTCAGTTAAAGTGTTAAATAAATTTTTATTTTACACTTTAACTAGTTATTCTATAGAATAACGGTCCACGCATCGTTAAAGTGTAAAATAGCCGACATGATGCAGCCTGTTTGTTAGTCAGATTGGTTATTTGTATTTTCAGCATCTGAAGTGGGCACCGAAATTTTTTTTTTTTACTTTTAAGAAACGTCCTAAGTCTTCGCTAGTAGCGGGAGTCGGAACCTAGTAGCTTCGCTAGCTCATTGAATGTAAGGAATCTGCGTTTTTTAAATACTCACATGAAGTAGGAAAAATTGTGCTCGCGATGCCTGCGGCATCTGAAGCGGGCACCGAGCAAATCTTTTTAACTTTAAAAACATCTACGGCTTCGCTAGCAGCGGGAGCCGGAACCTAGTAGCTTCGCTAGCTCATTGAATGTAAGGAATCTGCGTTTATAGTGGAATTTGTCCATAACTTCGTTCCTAACAGAGATACCGAGACAATTCCTGTATATTCTGGAACCTTTATTTTGTCGCCAAGTTGCCTAAACAGTCGCCAAGGTCGACTGTCTTTGACTTCCTTCCAATACACATTCCTGTAAATCTCTCTTTCCAACTATAAGAATAATATGGCAAGAAAGCGACATTACAGTTTTATGACACTGTTATAGTAGTTTTAATTTTCCATCGGTTATGGCTGATATGCAATCAAAATTTAGGAAAAAGCGGACTTGTTTTAATGTCAGAATGTTTATTTTACACTTTAACGGTCTATCATTAGTTATTCTATAGAATACCTAGTTATTTCATAGAATAACTAGGTAAAGTGTGAAATAAATAATTTATTTTACACTTTAACTAACTTGATCAGTTAATCTATAGAATAAGTAGTTACTCTATAGAATAACTGAATTATACGCTTTAACGGTGACATATATATGTAATACGATGCACAATATGTCGTAAAATTTGCGTAAGCGCGCCCGCTGGAAAGTTATTCGTGATGAGTTTTAATGTTCATGTTCATATGTTGACTTTATGTTGAAAGTTGAAATAAATGTTTGCGTTTGTTAATTGTCGGATTTTAAACTTTTCTTTTAGATTTTATTTTATTATTTTTTTCCTCACTCTTCTAGAAGTCAGTTATGTGTTCTGGTAACATTTCTTCGTCTGTTTTCTTACTCATGATGAGTTTTAATGTTGGCTTTATGTTGAAAGTTGCAATAAATGTTTGTGAAATGGAGCGAGTCTTTAGTTGTCCAACCCAGCATAAATATGTAGATTAGAAAACGTAACACGTAAAAATCAGCAATACTTAGCCACTAACTGAAAAATAAACCAGCAATGCTCTTACAAACTGAAGTGGAAAATCTTCTCTATTCTTTGGTTACAGTTTTGGAATTGGACAAATCTATGAGGGAGAGAAAACTTGGCTTAGAATTCAACTGCAGTTAGATAAATTATGTCACATGACCTCAAGGAACTACGGATGAAAGTTGGAGACAGTCGCATGTATTTCTGGATTTTATTTGTCAGTTGCCAAATTATCTCATTTTCTAAGCAAAAAAAAAAAAAAAAAAGGTGATGTAGGAAAACTCTTCCAAAATCACACAACGGAAGTAAGAGATGAAAATTTTATTGCCGGTCTGTCGAATACAACTAGTAGAGATTTGGGGGGAAAGATTTTAGAATGATCAACTTTATTTCGAAATTGACAGTTGCTCCAAAAACGTCTTCCAAAATCCATGGAAAATGAGAACATATAAATAATAATGATTTCCTAGCAATTTATTCAATGCAGTTTGAAGGTTTTTTTTTTTTAAATGCTACTATAACATTCGCTTACATTTTTACTTCCTCGTATACGAAGTATATACCAAGAGAAAGTTATTGTAATCGTCAAAAAATCCGAACTCGAGATTTTGACGAATCTCCACGTTTTAGACCTCACTCAGTCCGAAAAACACAGTTTTGGAATTTTGTCTATCTGTGAACACGATAACTCGAAAACTATTAGAGCTACTGGGAAGAAATTTGGTATGTGATCTTTACACATAATGTGTAGGTTTCTATCAAATATTGAACAAAATCCGTCTACGGGAAGTTTGTCTGTCCGTGTTCATATGAACACCATAACTCATAACTTGAATATCTGGATGAATAAAATTTGGTACACAGTTTTATCATCATGAATGTAGATCCGTATCAAATTTTGGACCAAATTCGTCGAAGGGTTGATTGTCTGTCGATCGTATCATCGCATATTTTTAATCGCAATAACTTCTCAACAAAATTATTTAGATAAATGAAATTTTGTATGTTTCCTTCTTACCTTACTTGTAGATTTGTGTCCAATGTTTGTGTCAATCGGTTGAAAATGGACGTTCAAATTGCATAATTTATTTTTTTAAATCCGATTCTCCATACGCATGCGTACTGGAAGCAATCTCTGTGCACGCGGAAGGATTACGTCACTTTGTCCTTGAGCCGCAAGAGTGGAATCTAGCAGTGTGTGATAGATGCGTTTTAATCGGTACGCATCTCTTTGAATTTGATTCTTTACCTAAATATTTTACAATCGCCATAATCTACAATGAAAAACCTTCTGATAATTATTGGATTCTGGGTTACAGTAGGTTTGAATTTCTTTATCCACGCGGGGGGAGGGGAACAGCACCTTTTTGGGGAAGTATACGAGAAAGTTTAGGGGAGGTCACTCCCGCTGGTTTTTCTTTCCTAACTTAAGAGCCATATATATACGCCAACTTATATAAAAATTCCAGTTCAATGCCATTAGTTTTCAGAAAGTTATCGGCATTGGAAGAGCTAAATTGCTTTTTATCTCTAAGAGAAACTAAATGATGAGGGTTGGTGCACAAATTGATATTTTTTAAAATTGAATCTTCGAAGGTAATATTGAATTTTATGAAGGTTGAATATACGAATACTCACGTATACTTATTAATTAAATACTTAATTTAAATTGCATTTCGAAGAAAACTTATCCGGAAGAAAAATAGTCCGTTATTGTCTGACCACGGATTCCGAGACTACCACTTTTGGACGATTTTACACCGGAAAGGGGTGTCAGGCAATGAGTCATATGAACGCAATCCCGGAGTTCTTTGTAAGATCACACTCAGTAAAATGTAAACGTCACCCTTCCATTCTTCATTCTCCCCCTATTTTGATGAAAATAACTCCGCCCGGCGCATGCGCAAAAGAGCGGAAGGTTTCCGAATCCGTTTCTATACAATTCCTTTCATTGGTTTCATTGTGAAACTACAAATTTCTTGAAAATAAAAAATGCTACATTTCCCCCCTCCCCTTCTAGTGGTACCTCCCTTAACGGACACTCCCGAATAGCGGAC
>BGPR01034439.1:0-16478 GCA_013235015.1 Araneus ventricosus
AATTATTCTAAAATTGTTCTTCCTTGTAAGAGAGGAATTTATAATTACTAAAATTTTCCCGGAATGAAACTCATCTCAAAACACACATTTTAGAAACCTCGAGAGATAAGAATAATTTTTAATCAATTTAATTTCATATAGTAACTTTAACCACAATATATATTGCGAAAAAATATTTGTTTTGCATAAAAACTTTATTAATTTCATATAAAAACATTAGGGTGCTATTTGTTATACAACAGCGGAACAAATATTAATTCAGTGTGAACAAGTTTCTTTGAAGTTATTAGAAGGGAAAATTTGTTTTAATTATGCGGTTACTAACATTTATTACAGCCAATTGAATAGCATTTAAAAGCTGAACATTTTCTCTGTTGTACTTAATCTGAAGGAGTTATTTATTCCCGTCTCAACTTTACGGTAGAAATTTTCTTCTATTAGCGATTTATTAATTCAAAAAGAAATTAGATTAATAATAAAGTTTAGGGAATTACGCACATACTATTTGCAATGAAACATCTTTATTCTTGAGATTCTGCGTATTAACCTCTTAAAATATGTATATTTGTTACATGTTAAAAAGGATATAATTTAAATCTTAAATTGTTTCAGAAATTTTATGAGCTGTCATAATCTTAAATCGCTGATATGAGTAATAATCTATTCCTTGAATAAAAGTTGGGGAATTTTATTCTTTTTGCTCTATTAAAAATGTGCATTACTAATGCTAATATGCAAAGACATTATAAGCTGCCTTTATTCTTATAATGGCACTTGGCTAATTGACTAATTTGAAAGTTTTTAATGCGAATGTGTCTGTAATTAGAATTATTTCTCTGGTCGTTCCTTGATTTTACTTTTAACATAATGGTAAAATATAGTATATAATTTGATGTTTTTTTCCTGCTTAGATCGAGGACAAGACTGAAATTTTAATTTATATATATATATATATATATATATATATACATGCATACATACATACACACATATATATATGTAATAATCGCACTTAATTTTATTTCAAATTCTAATATTATATATTTTAAAGTCTTAATGTATTCCAAAATCCCTTTTCTTAAACTCCAGTTTCGTTTTATTTCCCGCTCTGGAGGTATATTAAATCTCTCGTCTTGACATATTTATGACTAAAAGAATATTTTAATCGTTTCGACGCTCCAACATAAATCGCGAATACGGCGTCCGAACCGGTTGGATGGGCACGAGACGTCGTGTTCACAGACAGACGGACATAATTCCAAAATTGTGTTTTTACGACTCGGAGAGGTCTAAAACATGGAGATTCATCAAAATCTCGAGTTCGAAATTTTTGACGATTACAGAACTCGCACTTTGTATACTTCGTATACGAGAAAGTAAAAATAATGTTAACCAGATATGAAGAAAATGCGGCATTATCAAAACATCGTTTGCTAAGAGGTTATGCTTAAAAATTCGGCATACCTACTAACTGACTGGAACTCACTTTGGGCCAAGGCCGGACATAGTTCCTTATTATCAGCTGTCTGGTTTGATAAAATTTTTAATGACTTTGTATGAACGCTTTTTCAGTGGGATAAATAGCAGATTTAAGAAATCGACTTTCAGCCTCAGTCCTTGTTGTGATTTTTTTTATGATGAATAAGACATATTGTAGGATTTGGAACACGCTAGATTTGGAAAATTGATTCATGATTAGGGATCTGAAATTCAATTTCATTACTGATCGCTTTAATAAGCATGTTGTCTTCAGCACATTAAATCCAATCATCAACCCAATCCAACATCAATAAATCAAATAACAGAAAACAGAAGCATGAGCAATCTCCGACATAGTACTGATAAACCTTACAAACAATATCAAATTTTATAATCTATAAGTATCAAAGGAACAGTCCTATACAAAAAGACAACCTGTCCAGCAGACCAAATAGCATTTTATTTCTTATTCCAGTAACCAAACATAATCCCTTTGATAAACTTATTAAAATGCATAATAAGAGTCGTGTTTTATGTATATTAGTACATAGAAATTATCGTGTGAATGTAAAATATGATGGGAAAAATGGCGCAGATTTGTCAGGACATATTTCTGACAATCAGTTGATTTAATAAAATGCTTGGATCAGATGTTAATCCTGTATCTATAATATAGGGGAATGGCGGGAAGTATGGGCCACCTAGTATTTCTAGGGCCTGCCGGTAGACAACAACCCATTAATTTGCCTACAGTACAGCCATAGTATCAGTCAGCCATGTGCAGATACTGGTTAACATAACAACTCTGTTTCGTTCCTCAGACAATTTTCTTTGTTGCTTCGTATAATTTTTGACGACTCCTTGCTATTTTAGGGTAAGAATAAAATTATGAAACTATTGTTATTATTTAGCTTACTTTATTTAGACTATGGCGTGAAAGTTTAATCTTGGTGCCCTTAACCTACTTTAGACGTCACCATGTTTTTCTTTTGAATGTCGGTTGGGTAGTATCAGACATGAGAGTAAAACATACTTTTTAACGAAGTAATGCTTCAGTTCAGGAAGAAGCCTAAAGCCGAGGGTCGAAGAGAGTGATTTGCGGATGCCATGAAACTTTGAATTGCAAAAGGGGGACGTGGTGGCCTAACGGCTTTTGGGGTGAAAGGCTCCAGGTTCGAAACCCGATTCCGCCAAAACTCTGCCGTGTATGGGGCCTGTTGCACGCTAAATCAAAGGCAGCGATCAATCGCCTTCCGTCTGGTGTAGGGCGGAAGATCGGAAAAAGAAGGGGGTGCCAGCTCAGGCGTCGGCCTTGTCATCTGACCTCGGTTCAAAATTACAAGTTGCTTCCCAAAACAGCCCTCGTGTTGCTTCAAAATATATAACTAAACTAATTTTAGTTGCAAGTATTTAGGAAATAAATTGTCTGAATTGACTGTATCCGATCATTACGGTGTGTTTGGAAGTACACTGTGAAGAATAAAAATTAATTAAATAACTTACATTGTAATTTGGCTAAAGAATCAAAATATGTCCATTTATTGGCAAAAAAATTATCCTTTTTTATTTTAAACCTTTTGTTTTTTAATGTGGCCCATGCTACCAACATATTTAAATTTTTGTAAATTAACGACTTAAAAATTAGTTGTCATATGTAATTTTCATAGCTTAGTTAAATTTGTTTAATATAATCAGCATGAAGAAAAGTGTTCAAAGAAAGGTTTTGAATAGTTATAGTTCATTCCAACTAAACATATTAATTTTATACTAAATCATCCTTAAGGGGGCCCATACTAATCGGTGTTCACCTAATGATGTATCGGAGTAATAAGAATTAACTTGCCAGTTACCAAAAAGCAAGGAAGTTTGTTTACTTCAGAAAAAAATTTAATACAAATATTTACATGTAAGAATATTAAAAAAAAATCTCCTGACATTAAATAAAAATAAATTTGGATCGTGCGTAGCGAGAAGATTTTTAAACAAAACCGCTTATTCAGAAATTATTGTTCCAAAGAAATTGAACCCAGGATGCTTACATTTTTCAACAAATATGCAGAAAAATCACTTTTACAAAACCATCTTCAATCAGAAAACACTAAACAACACTAAAGAACCTAATTATTCTTTGCCAAAATTTTACGCGCACAAATTTATAGTTCAGTTATCTTAAGATCCCGTTTTAAAGCAATACGAGGGATACTTTCGGACAAACCCTCGTACTACGTTTGAACCGCTGTCAGAAGACGAGGACGATACCTGTCTTGGCATCCCCACTCCAAACTTCCGCACTACACCAGAGGGAAGACATTTGGCATCTGCATATGATTTAGTGTATAACGAGCCTCATACACGGTGGGTCTTCAGTGGAATGTGATATTGAACTTGGAACTCTCCGACCCAGAAGTTGAGACCTTACCAATAATCCAGCTTGGCTTTGTGTTAATAACACATTAAATGTGTCAATAACACATTTCGATGTGTATTCATAGCACATTAAAACGTCTTAAAAGAATTAATGAAAAAAAATATTTTTTTAAAACCCTCTTTCATAATATAAGGAAAAGTAGGGTAAGACGACGAAGAGTGTAAGATGAAGAATTGGAAATTTCTCGAAAATTTCCCTAGATGAATGCCCCAATTCTCCATCATCTGGGACCTATAGCAAACAGCTACCCGTATCACACCAAAAAATTCCACCCCTGTAATAGTGTGATTCACAGTACGCGGTAATGTGTTTTTGAGTAGTTCCTACGACAATTTTGGTTGTTGCTTGGTAAGGGATAGCGTTAACGGAGCAAATATTTTTGATTTTTATATGTGATTATTCGTAAAGGGATAATCAAAGCGTTTTCAATGATGTATTATTTTAATTTTTCTAAAAAGCTGATATCTTTCAATGTTTTTTTAAATAAAAAGGGAAAGTCGGGTAAGATGACGAATTACGTGGAGGGTAAGCTCAAGAACCCCTCCGCGTTAATTTATGAGCTCGTCGTGCTACCTGACTGCCATTTGCTCTTTCTGCAACTCACTGGCACTCCAGTGAAAAATTAGCATCTGATTAAGAAAGGAGATACAGGTGAAAGATGATAAAAAAAACTATGGCAGTTGAAGAAGGTTGAAGTTAATAAGACTAAATGCAACAAACCTGCTAAAAATTCTACAAAAATAAGAAAGTAGCTAAGCGACACTTCGACTTCTAATGTTTTGAGTCTTAAGACTCAATACGTTCATTTGAATTTCCTTACATTGACGATGATAACAATCTGGATCCAGAGCACTTCGACAATGAAGAATGCATCATTTGCAATGAGCAAGAAAAAATGAATTGGGATTCCAATGCTTTATGCGCAAGCTCCTGCCCCATTCCACCTGTACTGACTGAACAAAATCCAAGCCCTTGGAGATGCAATTTTTGTAATTGATTTCATTTCTTAAGGTTTGAATATCAAATTTCGATTGATAATAATATTTGATTTGTTTTGTGCTGTTCCTTTAGTCCGATTATTTTTGTTTTCTGTTATGTGCAATTAGTTATCATCAAGATGTGATCTCAACAGTTTAAAATAGTTTTTTGATTGTATGTGATGTTGAATTAAATTGTTATCTCAGTTCGTCATCTTACCCGCACAGTCAGATAACATGACGAAAAAGACCTTTTTCCTAAAAAGATATTTTTTAAAATAAAAATTTAAAAAATATATTATTTTAAAGTACAGAGTTACAAGAAAATTTTCCCGAAAGAATAATCTTCCTGCAACGAATATTGAGGTCAGGAAAAACCAACAAATCTTAAGGTCGCCATCTTATCCAACTTTCCCCTACTACTCTTTTATATTACACTTTTGTATAATAATAATAAGCTTTTAGAGTTATAAAAATTACAATTCATTTTTATTTTAATTTTCTGCTTTTCAATCTTTAAATTATAATTCATTATTATAAATATTATGGAAATTTGAAGCCTGTATTTTTTCTAATTCACGGCTAAATTGTGCTACACTAATGGAATGAAAATTAAACTAAATCAATTTATTAGTTCATAATTGAGTTGAAGAAATATGAAAATAGGACGTTTTCGTCCAGAACATACAAATGCAAAAAGTTTCAAAATTCTATCTATTGGGAAGCGAGTAAGAAATTCGATTACAGAATTCCACGTTTGCAAACGTGAAGCAAGTCGGGTTAAGTCAGGGCCTCCTAGAGAGAAAAACCAGTTTTATGAATGAAAGAATACTCGTCGCCGCGGCTCCGGTTAAGTACGAGTGAGTGAAAATCATTCATATCACTTTCTGCAGTGCTTCTCAACCTTTCAGTATTTGCGACCCAATTATCAATCAAAATTTTCATCTCGCCCTCCCCCTCTCATACAATAGCAATATATACAATAATTATGTATTTTTATGTTAAAGCTGCACTACGACATTAATTACAAACCTTACAAATTACCAAGAATAAGTAAATTTAATATTTAAGCACCGATCCACTGCATTGGCAAAACCAGAATCGATGCCTCTCTATTTCTCTCTGCCTTACGTCCCCTACATCTGACATTCTCGAGGCTTCACGTGAAGTTCCGATTTTCTCGAACAATCTGGAACGTCTGCGCGACCGAACAGAAATTTATAGCAAAAAAAAAAACCCCTAGGAATGTTTCCAAATGTGGATGAATTTGTTAAAACTTACAAGGCTGAAGAACAAAATGTGTAAGTTGTTTTTGTAACCATTCAAAATCATTTAGCCATGCTGGCAAAGAATTTTATAAAAGTATTTTCTTGCTGACGACAACTTGATAGAAAGTTACGAGTGGTTAAGGCTCCATTTCAAAATACTCCCGAAGGTCCCCCATCTGCCAAAAAAAAAAAACTTCATAGACTTCGAAGCAAGTGGCGAAATCAAAAGACAATTTAATAATTAATCACTCGTTGAATTTTGGATAGGAGTGGATGATGAGTTTTCTGAACTGAAAAGAAGAGCATTTCTTGTACTAATACCATTTTCAACATCCTACCTTTGCGAAACCGGATTTTCTACTTTGGCTGCTTTGAAGAAAAAATATGAATCTCAGCTAAACATAGAAAAAGAACTCAGAGTATCTATTTCTAATATTAAACCTTCCTTTGTAAAACTTTACTCTGCAAGACAGGCCAAAGGGAGCCACTAATATTTATTAACATTTTTTAAATTTAGTATTGATAAGTTAATTATTAAATGCATTGTGCAATACTGATACAATCCTATTTATAAGTGTATTACATCAACGTAAATGTGTATTTTATTTTGAATGAATGCAGAATATATTTCAGTTCACTCTTCTTTCAGTAAATCATTCAATTTTTACGAAGGACTACGTTCCTCCCATTGGGGTCTCAGGAAGGAAATTTATTCACACGCCAAAACGTCACAAAACTTGGTATGGGAGATCCTGTATATCTCGGTAACTACATACTTTAAATACATAACTAATATCTTATTTTAGAGATAAAGGGTAACAACAGACGTTACAAAAACTATTTTAAAATCGGAATTGTAGTTCAGGGACTACTGAGTCGCAAAGTTGAGCAAAAATACGCATGAATTGGTGACGCGATCCTCTATATCTCGGTATTTACATACGTTGAAAACATAAGTAATGCCTATTTTAGAGATAAAGGGTAACAACAGAAGTTAAAAAATAAAACTTACTTAAACTTAAAAACTTACAAGAAACCTCGAGAAACAAAAGAGTCACGCGGGTAAAGTAGTTCTAAGCCTATAACATCAGAGGCTCTTTGAAAAGACAGCGTTCCGTCCTTTTTCAAATAATCTTTTCATTACATATATGTGGGAGCTCACCCCACAGGATGAGAATCGCAGAGTTACTGTCATTTTTCAAAATTTCATCGAAAATACAAATTGGAAAAAAATGGATATCCTTTGATATCAGGTATGAAAAAAACATGAAACATAAAATATTTTAAAAGTAATGCAAAATATGAGAACTTATTCTAAAAAAAAACTACGAAAACACTGCGTGAACAGTTTAATTTTAGCTACTTTGTTAGGAAATGGCGGACGAAACAGAAAGATTTGAATAAAATGACCTACTTTTCAAATGAAGAAGTAGACTTTTTGCATCCACAGAAAAATGTTCCAGTGAGCTCTCGTGCAGTGACGGACTTTTTCCCACATACACCTGGAGTTCGCAGCAGAGAAGGACTGAGTGAGAGTGACAAAAAGGTATTTTGAACTCTCCCCCCGCCAGGGAAGTAGGGTTGCTATGCGAAGCATGGTTGTCAGATCTAAATAGCAAAATAAGGCCAACCAGTCTTTAAAATAAGGCCAGAAAAGGCACATTTTTTTAAGGCACTCATTTTCCCTTTATTTGCTATAAGAAAAATGTCTGTTCTTGATGAACCCCACTAGATTGACATATGTATTTTTAATACAAAAATAGAAGAAAATACAGAAGAAACAGAAGAAGTAAACAATAGCGATAACAATACAGCTTTTTTGCCACAAAGCAGCAGCACCCAGTAACTGCATCAACAATATTGTCCAAAATTAACTAACGAATTACTATAGAATCAAACAACAAAATAATAAGAGCAAAATAAATATATAAACTAAATACTAATTAATAATTAAAATAATAATTAATAAAATATTTGGAATAATTTTTGACTATGTAGTCATTCCCTTGACAGAAAATTTATCCATATTAGAACTCCGGTGTCGAGTGGCCTTTGAAAACATTCGCCATTCGAGTTCTCTTCCATTTCTTCCATTCTAATTATTTTCTTTTAATGTGTTTTACTTTCTATTAAAGCATGATTTTTATTGTTTGATTCTATAGTAATTCGTTAATTAATTTTGGACAATATTGTTGATGCAATTATTGGATGCTTTTGCGTTGGGTTTCTTCTGTATTTTCTTTTTTTGTATTAAATTATCTGTCTTTTGTATTTTATTGGAAGTTGCAGCATTTTTGCGTCATTCTGTCTAATACAAAGTTTAATTAAATTTAACTTTTAATTTTTGATGCCTTTTGTTAAATTATTTCACTTGTGCTTGTTGACATATGTATAATATTCTTTTATAAAACTAAAATTTAATGAAAAATATTTTTTTAAAAACATCTACATTGTAATGTTTCCTTCTCGCGAGCTTAATTCCCATGAGAAAAAAAGTGCCGGCCCTTTTGATACTGGCGGTAAACAGCAGGAGAGTTGCACCTGGACATCGCTAACGAGACGGGCGCAAGAAGAAGGACTTCACACAGAGGGCCGCCACAATGTCGATGAATAAATCACTGTCAGTGCGGACATTAGCGGTACCTTTTGGTGATTCCTGAATAAGCCGGTGGTGACGAAACTCAAGGACCTTCCCAGAATAAGAGGTGGACCATTCGGAAGGTGAGTTGTTGGTCAACCATAGTACGATTATCCAGTGAAGGGAAAGATAGGAGGGGCTTCACCACTTCATCCACCCCCTGAAGGAGTGACTAAAAAGTGAGGAACGGAGGAAAAAAGGGAATTGGAATTTGAATTTTTTGGAGGACTCTCGAACGAGTTCAGGCTCCGGGGTACCGAAGAAAGCTGTGTGATCAGCGGATTGAAAGTCCCGACTGAAGTCGGACTTTGATAGACAAACCCCGAGGAATCGGCATCCCCGAACTCTCGGCTCTTGAACTTGCGAGCACTCTTGGTAGTCTCGTGGTTTGGTATCACGTTGATCGGTGGAAGTTATCCATCCGATGATTGCTAGTCTTCCTGGACTAATTTCTCATGGAACTTTGACGTTTAGAACTATGATTTGTTTGTTCCTTTGTAAATAGTCATATTTAATCAAGACTTCTCTGCGAGAAGTATCTCTTAATTATTGCTGTAGTGAATAAAAGTACTTAGGCCAACCTAAGCTTGAATTATTTGGTCACACTTAGGCCAAGACATTACAACATACACGACTTTGAAAAGAAATTCTGTTCTTGTCGGTGCAGAATTAAATGGTTTAGCGAAATACATTAGCTCCTTTTAACAACAATGTTCCATTTTATTTTTCAATATGCTTATGATAAATGAGAAGTCCTTTCATACTTATAGTAAATGGCTAACAGTAAAAAAAAATCCATTAATTAAAAAAAAATGATTTCACACATTGAGTTTCTGAAACGTGATAAAAAATATCCAAAATCTTAGTTTCGAAGTTATTTAAAAAGAGCGGAGACCCGAATCCAATATGCTGCGACGTTCTAAATATTGTTTTCGTAAACTATATTTTCTATCTCTTAGATTTGACAGTAAAGCGTTTGTTAAACTGTTGGAGATAGGTATCAGACATAAATACCTTTTCTAACTTTTTTTGAAGATCTGTAATATGATTACCTCTTTCCATTCCTCTCTCTCTCCCAAAAAATAATTATAATAATAATAATAACATTTTAGACTTTTGTGTGGAAGTTGTTGGATGTTGTTTATGAAAACATTTTTCTATTCCTTAGAGATGACATTAAAACGTTTGTTAAATTGCTAAAATAGGCATTTCAAACAATACCAAAATTACAGACATAAATGGTTTACCTTCGTTTTTTTAATGATCTATAATGTGATTCTTCTTTCCATTCCTCTCTCTCTCAAAAAAAAATAATTATTATATTTTACTCTTTTGTATGAAGCTTTTCGCAAAATAATTCGGCCATGAAAAGAAACAAATGAAAATGGAGAAAGTGGTTCTTATATGCTGTGCAGAGAGAAGCATAGCTTCGTTAGAAGTATTCTGACTAATAGAGTCTGAAGAAAGGGGACAGAAACCTTTATTATCCCGGAACTACTTCGTTTGACAGCTTACTGTGGGCCATTTCAAAAATTTAAAATAAAAAATTTATTAAAAAATAGTACAATAATTTATTAAGAATCTTTCTAAAAGTCGTAAGCAAAAATAAAGACAGAAAAGGCCAAAATTTAATTTAAGGCCGTATGGAAATTCCTAAAGAAATTCCTTTGAAAAAAGACCACATTTCCAGAATTTGGCCTTAGAAAGGCCAAAATGGCTACCCTGATGCGAAGCGCCAACTATAGAGGATATGGGAGAGATTTTGCTGTCCACTTTAAAATGGAAAGGGGAAGGAATTAAAACCGAGCGTCTGAAGGAACGATTGTATTTTTCGGGATCTTAAACCTAGTTCCAACGGCATGTGGCTTGGCCAAACTTCGAGTCGCTCGAGGTTCGCATTTATGGACTGTGGTCTGTGGAATTCGAACAGACGCACCGTTCGTACGGCGCGTAACTTGGAAAATATCTCCACAAAGCTTTTGCGAGCGGATGAATTGGCGCCATCTGGCTCTTTGACGTTTGAGCGATTTACGGCCACATCGTGGGAAGCCACAGATGCACTTACAAACCCCCGAGCGACATCGAATCTTCCCGTTCCGACCACAAGAAATAACGCGAACCGCGGACGTAATCTGTGGGTTATCTGATCGTGGGACAATAAGGGACAAACTCAGGATTGCAATACTTCTGAGTGTACTGGAATAGTAAATTTCTGATCGACAGAATGACGGAAAGCAGGGCCATATTTCCCATAAGGCCAACCTAGTCCATGGCCTAGGGAGCATATACAGAAGAAATGACAACCAAATATTTACATTGAAATTGATTGAATAAGATCTGTCCACTTCAATGACCCTTCAAGCCTATTCACGGACAAAAGCACTAGCGAAGAAGTTCTAGTAGCTGTTTTACACAATTTCAAGGAATTCGATAAAGTAGTTTTGAAGGTGTTTTCATAAGAAGCGTAATTTTGAATAAAATATTTAATGTGGTACAAGGATTATAAATATTCAGTTAAGTGATTATATGTTTCAAATCTAAACTATTGTATATTAAATTGAAAATTATATATTAACATTTTTAAGAGAGGGTGCAGAATATGTTTGCCTAGGGAGTAGAAATGTGTAAATCCTGCCCTGACGGAAAGAAAAATGAAACGGAGGCGCTGATTCGGGATATAACAAATAGTGATTTGGCCGAATAGCCCAATACCGAATATGCGGCCAAATTTCAGGCCGAATACCATATCTTTATAAACATTTCACTTTGTATTTTAAATGAAAAAATTAAGATAAAATAAAATTGTTTTTTTTATTATTTATATATTAAAAAGTGTTAATATCTTTATGTTATATTTGTAATATTTTAAATATCTTAATTCCAATAATAAGAAGCCATTATTTTGGGATCATTTCAAAGAAATAGAAGAGTCATAATTACAGAACATGGCACAGAAGAAAATTGAATGTATAAATTAAAATTAACAGAAGTAAATTCCTATTTTGATAAAGAACTTCTAATAGATGGGATGGAGTGTCTTCTTCATTGGCGGGAAAAAATGCGGTAAAATTTCCAAGGTTCGCAAATTTAGGAAGAAAATGTCTTCAAGCACCTACAATCATTATAGAGAGGCCGTTTATTTTCTGAAACTGGTAATATGTATGAAACCTTATGGAACAGACTTCTATAAAGGATACTCGACGTTATTAAATACACTTATGTACTATGGGACTTAAAATTGGATAAATGCTACATTTTTTTATAATAATAACTGTACCGGAATATAATTCTGCAATATTCCTTATTAAATATATTTAAAACAACATTTTTTAAAAACATTTCATCCCAAATTTATTCTGCCGAAATCTATTTAGCATTCTATTAGACTGAATATTCTTTAAAGGACCGAATAGGCCTAATAATGAATATTCATCACATCACTAGTTGGTACAATATGTGTATGAAACCAAACTGAATACACTTCCTCCTGACAAATTATTGTTCTTGCATCATAATTCCAGGTTTTGCAATGATAAATTATATATAAGTTTATTAAATACATATATGTACTTTGCAACTTAAAATTGGGTAAATGTTATAGGTTTTTTTATAATAAATGAGCTGAAATGAAATTCTGAAATATTCTTTGCCAAATGTGTATTTAAAGGCACATTAAAAAAATATTATCCTGAATATATTCGTCCGAATATCTGCTTAGCATTGCCAGTCAATGCCAGTTGACCGCATTTCTTTCCGGGGGTAGGCAATTTCTATATAGTCTTGCTGATATGATTTTGGTGAATTATAAGTTTTAGACGACCACAAATTAGACACAGGAGAAAATTCTTTAAAATCAAAAATATTCTTCGAATAAATCAGATAAAACGCATTTTAAAAAGCTGGTTTTGTTTAGCCTATTTACTTCCCCTGAGAATGAGCAACTTCATCCTAGAAAGAAATTTATTTCAATTAATGATTAAAAAGCCTGTTATATAGCTATAGACTCGAGTTTAAGTTTCACCATGTCCATATGTTAGTGTCTGCTTAGAAAGTCCAATGAACGGGAGAAATTTCAGACATACAAAAACCGAAATATTTTAATACAGTCAAATTTAGAGAGACTATTAAAGTTTTATGAAGTTAAATGCATCATTCAAATAACTCACTCTGTCTCTTTTTAATTTCAAATTTCTACTTTTAAATTGTTAAAAAATTTATTTCTTCGAATTTCTTTATTATTCAGCGTAAAGAGTATGAATTTCAACCCTTTTATTTCTAGATGCGTACATATAGGCCTTCAATTCCCGACATATGTATACGTCTTTACACACAAATTTCAGCTGATAAGTTGTTGATAGCCGTATAACTATGCTCACTGCTTATTAATACAGGGAAGTTTTTTTCATTAGGTAACTATGTGTATTCTAGGGCCGCTTGTTTATGAAACGAAACTCATATGTTCGTCGAATTTCCGGTCTCATGATGAATTAGAATTGCAATATGTTTTTAGCTATTACTTTATGTGTGTCACTAAATCCGATATAGAATTTTTTATGCTTAAAATAGAAGTTAAATATTTTTCATTTAGATTTTTTTATGTTCTTATGAAATTTAAACTTCCCCTTAATTTAAAAAAAGCAACAGCGCATAAAAGGTGTTTTTATTTGGTGCAGGTATCCTGGCATGATTAATGTGCAATAATTTGACTTTGAAAAGAAGTTGGTTTAGGACATTATAATATCAGAAAAACACATGCTACTGAAAAGTGACATTAGAATTTTGTAAGATGACATATAATGATGAAAGCGATGAGAAGTCATATTGACTAAAGCGTAACTTCTAACAAGTCGAAATGCACAGGTAAGCATGCGAAATTCATTCAGAGGGTCTCACGACAAATTTAATTTACTCTTGCTGCTCAAATGTCTAAAAACATAGAAAATATTGGTTATGTTAAAATAATTATTTAAACTTAATAATATATTTCCTATTCAACAAACATGTTTAACTTAATAAATACTGTAATGGTAATTTGATGAATTCGAAATTTTTCACTTCCGCCATTATGTGTGCTATCATAGGAAATTCAAGAACATCCTTCTATTTGTTATGAATTTTGTGTATTAATTTACACGTAAGTGGCTATACATATTTTTTAACGTTTTGTCGAAAGAGATCAGGATTTTAATTTTTAATCATTGAAACAAGTTACGTTCCAACTACATTTATATGTAAAGTAGCTTTTATTATTCTATGTAAGATATAATAATTTATAAAAGTGTAATTGAGGCTAACAATGGTGCTATAATCGACTGAGTGTTTTCCTTATCAAATATTTCTATTCTTTACCGTACTTACAATCGAAATGAAATTCCTAAAATAATTGACTTTTCATCACACCACTAAATGGATAAATGAGTATTATGTTAACCCTTTGCGGCACAAGGCAATGATTTTTTTAAATATGCTGAAAAAACATCATGAATAGTTTAGTTTATTATCTAGATATAGAATCTACATTTTTTAAAAAAATAACTTCATTCCGAGGAGGGGTCGTGCCCCTTTGAGGTCACCCCCTCATATGAGAACACCCTTAGATACAGTCACTTCGATACACTCAAAAAATATTGCTGAATCTTACAGAAAATACTAAATTAAATCTTCAAGAATATTGGTGGAAAATTTTTGAGTTAATTTGCTAAAATTGTAAACGTCCAAAACTGAAAATGATTTCTTATCTCTGAGTTAAGGAATTTTCCCAAACTTAAACTCTAATAATTCCTATTACGAAACGAATTTTTATAAGGCTGCTATATACATTCTTAAAGGAGTAATATTAGCCCTATCTTAAACCTATTATTTTCATTTACAGTTGAATTTAACGGTTGAGAAGCGAATGAAATTAAGCTGTCACACTGCGCCGCAAAGGGTTAATAAAACTAATTTGACTATGTTATGTTTATATTCCCGCTCGAGTGATGGGGAAGTTTGGAGGGGAGGAGCTGTCTGTCATTTTTCGAGACGATTCACTTTTGTATACATTTCTCCCTTCGAAATAAGGGAAATATAAAGACATTATAGAAAACCCTGAAAAACAACATTTGTATGTTTGTCCTTGAGAAAGGATTTTCCAGCAGTGCTCTCTCTTTCTCATTATAACCAATTTGCAAAATTCCATTCACAGAAGCGGTCTATAAAAGCTCACTACTTACATTTTTTTCAGTGTGACGTTTAAGTTTTACTTTGGAAAATAATGTTGTTGAAAAGAAGGTAATTTTGATTTGTTAGCAAAGGAATAAAGAGATTTTCAAGAAAATTGAGTTTCTAAGGCTTTAGATGATATAGAAAACCATTTGGATTCTGAGATGTTTTAATTATTTAATGAAAATTATACCCTAACTAAATGCAAATTACGCATCATAAATTCATTCGATATTTCTAAAAAATAACAATATAATGAAGATGCACAAATAAACCTGGAAAAATATAAATTGAGATTAAGCACAGTTTCCAATTGTAGAGAGAAAACATATCAACTCATTTTGCTAAAATTTCATAACACAGCAATTCTATTTTTTAAATAACAGATACATAACTCCTATCAGAATAAGCATCTTTACGAGAAGTTTGATTTAGTTTTATACTAATAGAGAGTTTTTCAGGAACAAAATTTGTACTTCAAAATGAAAGAATAATTAATGGATAGTTTCTGAAATATATTGCTGAGGATATGTTTGAATTGTGCAAAAACAAGGCAGAAATTATACATATAAGTAATTTGTACGCATCTAACCATCAGAACTATCGAATAACCTTTTAATATTAAACAAGTGAAAAATAAAGAAGGTAAAAATATTTTCTCGTATTTTAAAAGTTCTTTTTTTGTGAAAATATTTATAAATTTTCATAGAGTATTCCTATCTAAACGCAGAAAACTTGTCTCATATTTTCCAAGCATTTTAAAAAATCCTAGCGTCAACGAAATTATTAAAGAAAGATAGCAATGAGAAAGAAATATAATTCATTGTAAAACTCACTCATACATTTAGAATATATTTTATTGAATTATTGTACATCCACATATTGATTCACGTCATTTATTATTTTCATGAATATAGGAAACACATTTCATTTGTAATAAGAAACGAAGCATATATTCCAAGCAATATGAGTCACAAAAGTATAAATTATATAGAATTAAGTTGTATAAAAAGCATGCAAAATTTCAATGGGATTTAAATGACCCTTTTTGTTTTAATAATAAAATCACTATGGGAGGACAATATTCCATCATTAACTAATTAATGTTGGATAGGTTTATTTGCAAGAATTAGATATTTAGATTTAAAAAAATTATATGCATTGAAATGAGATGATTTCAAAGAGATTTGGAATAAAGTAAATATATGCATGTAACATTAAATAAATAATTGCTTGAAACTATCATTTTGTAGGATTCTTTATTTTAATTTTATAACTGAAAGTTGCCCTTTTTATTTTGATAACAAAATCATTCATGAGAGGACAATATTCCAACATTACCTAATTAAAAATTCCAACATTACCTAATTAATTATAGATTATAATGGTAGACAGCAATAATTCATAAAAAGGTCATTAAATGCCAAATGCTCAGTACTGAATTTTTACAAAGAAATTATCTCTCTTTACCTAAGTAGTTTATTGTC